>CAKNYM010051437.1:67282-79005 GCA_932195095.1 Andricus curvator | reverse complement strand
AGATATGCATAGGGAATAAGTTATTTCCCCAAAACTATATATATATTAGGCTGGTTCAAAAAAATCGAATTTTTTTTTTTCGAAACCGCCATATAAAAACATCCGGAAAGGTGTAAAAAGACGCCTGTGAAAAGCAGAGCTCTTAATATTAATATTTAGAGGTCGCTCATCGCGAATTTCTATTTCCCATTTAAATAGCATGTGGAATTTTTTTTTAATTAGGAATTTTGTAACTCTTGAATGGCTTGATGAATTGCTAATCCCATACCATATTCTTGTAGGGAATTCGACGCTCTACAAAAAAGGTTTCCTATGATTTTTTCATAAATTTACTCCTTCAAAAGTTATTTAAGGTTAAATTTGAACACATAATAAATTTATCGTTTTTTCTTAATTTTTGGCAAAAATTTGAAATTTATCACTCATTATCGTAATAGTTCTTTCGGATATTTTATAGCTTAAAATGTTCTCTAAAAAAACAATAATCTAACTCAAATCATCACATTATCAAGTTTAACATTGTTTGAAAATTTGTCTTTTATTGTTCTTACCGAGAAAACGTAGAATTTTTAAAGACCTTGCGGTAGTAAATGATGTTGCAGAACGCGGTATTGCATTAATTGATGAATGCAATAACTGCTTAACAAAAAACGAGGACCAACTTCAATATCTTTTTACAAGTTGTGCAAGAACATCGTCGACAATTTCCAGATTGTAACAAGAAAACATTAAAATAAGAGTTAATGTTCGTAATGATAATTTTAACGCCAAAACTTATAAATAATGTTGTTTTAGTATTAATATTTAAAGTTGTTTATATTGAACTTTATTTTTATACTATACTAAATACAAAACAGTATGTTTCTAAAAGTGACGTCTTTTCATTAGTATCTCAATTATCTTGATACTTAATAGATGAAAACTACTATTTCAATAAGAAATAAGCAGGTAATACATAAAGATACTGAGCTTTTCGATTTAAAAATTTTTAAACGATCTTTTTTTCGAAGAAAATTATAAACTATAAAATTTCCGAAAAAAATATTACGATAAATAGTGATAAATGTCAATTTTTTCCAAAAATTAAGGAAAAAAACGATAAATTTATTATGTGATCAATTTTAACCTTGAATAACTTTTGAAGGAGTGAATTTATAAAAAATCATAAGAGACCTCTGTTGTAGGGCGTCAAATTCCCTACAAGAACATGGTATGGGCTTAGCAATTCATCAAGCCATTCAAGAGTTACAAAATTCCAAATTAAAAAAAAAAAAATTCACATGCTATTTAAATGGGAAATAGAAATTCGCGATGAGCGACCTCTAAATATTAATAATATTAAGAGCTCTGCTTTTCACAGGCGTCTTTTTACACCTTTCTAGAAGTTTTTAAGTGGGGGTGTTGAAAAAAATAGACTATTTTTTGGAACCACCGTGATATATATATATATATATATATATATATATATATATATATCCCAGACTCTGGGTGACCCCGTGAACTCTCAGAGTACGCAGCCTTATCCTTGCATGCGGGGGTTCTACAAAGATGGACGAACCCCTTTCCCTAGCTTCTCGTGGGAACAACAATGATAACACCAAACACGGTTGTAGTAAGTGCAGTACAAAACAATCGAACGCGCAGGGCTCCCGACAATGGGTCGGACAACAATGCCGATTACCCTACAGTTGGGGCAGCCAATCAAGACGGAGTCAATGTGATGGACGGGCGGAATATCGGGACCTTGACGTGGACGGATCGACTCAATGACGACATGCTAGAATGCTACGATACTAGTATGGCCCCTGAACGAGAAGGTTATATGGCACGACTGCATACACTGTGGTGCGAGAAACACCTAGAGCTCTCGCACTTTTGGCATCAACGTCTGCGAAAACAAGCCGAAAACCTCCGGGTAAGAGGCTATGTAGGCGAAGCACGTACTCTACCGCAGCCAGAACAAACCGGCAACAGAGAAAGAGAGGCGACACTGTGACAAACCGCGAGCAGGCATCGAATAGAGGAAAAGCGATACTTCTGGACCCAGAGAAACGTCAACATCCGGGTTCCTCTCAAGCCCAAAGATCTGGCTCAACTGGATGACGAGCTTCGTGAAGATTTTTCAGAAGAATCCGACCTCTGGTCTATCAATCAATTGTGGCTGATCATAAGACCAAAAGACGAATGCATCAACTCACCACAAAGATAGGCTGGGACAGAAAGTACGCGTCCCGCATTCAGTGTGTGACAGACTACGTAACATCTGGCAGGAATTTCACCGCTAGAGTTCGACAGTTCGCGCGCGAACTGCGGATCCGTTATCACACACTTTACAAGTCAAAGCTGCTGATCATCAAGCAGCATATTGTTGACAGAATACGGGTACTATCTGACGCTAGGAGAAGTCTAGAGCGGAGGGAGAGGTGGGTCAGAGAAAACCAACAGTTTTTCTCTGACCCATCTCGTCTCTTCCAAGATCCTCCAGTTACTGTCGACCATCCGCCCAAACTAGAGGAGGTCAAAGCATTTTGGAGAGGAGTCTACGAAGTCCAACATCCCGTGAAAGAAGACTCAAAGAACATGAATAGCTTTAAGGAGCTGTGCAATGCCCTCATAAGAGCTGAGGAGGAATGCCCACCTATCACTAGCAAAGAGGTGAAAAACGTATAAGAGGGATTTCCGCTCCGGGACCAGATGGTATAAAGACCTTCTGGTGGAAGAGGTTCCCTTCAACCCACCAGCATCTGGCCCGCATTTTTACCTCATATTTAAAGTCGGAAGAGCCTATTCCGAAATAGTTGGTGGAAGGGTGCACAATACTCCTGCCAAAGATGGGCAACTTAGCTGACCCGGAGAATTACAGGCCAGTTACTTGTCTGAACACAATGTATAAGATCTTCACAGCTATCCTGAATGATAGAATTGTTCGGACAATCGGACCTGTGCAGGATGTCGGGAAAACCTGCTCATCGATAGATGTGTCTGCAAAGACGCAGCATCCTACCAGCGCAACCTATCGATGGCCTGAATCAATTAGCGGAAAGCTTTCGATTCAACCTCCCATAGACTTATCATCTGTCCGTTGGAAAGCTTAAAGGTTCATCCGCACATCGTGAGGTGTATAGAGAGATTGATGCCGCTTTGGAAAACCAGATTTACCATCTCATCTGGAAAACATCGTGTGACAACTAATAACGTCACCTTTCAGAGAGGTGTTTTTCAGGGCGACACGATGAGCCCGCAACTCTTTTGCCTCACATTGTTGCCATTATCTCTCGCACTTCGCCATTCCGAGCGGTACTTTTGCGACAAACCTAGATAAAGAGCAATTACAACTAGCTCTAAGGATTGTCGAGGAATACTCTCAGGAGATTGGAATGAAGTTGGGGTTAGAAAAATGCGCCAAGGTTTATTTCAAGCGAGGAAATCTTAATGGCATCCCCGATGACCCTGAGCTCCTCGACAGCAGCACTTGCCATCCCGGTTGTACTCTATTCATTTGGAGTGGTTCCATAGACGAAGGACGAGCTCAGATCCCTTAATATCCGGACACGAAAGTTTATGCACATGAAGAAAAGCATGCACCTTAAGAGTTCTGTTCCGCGACTCTACATCTCACACCGCCAAGGTGGTCACGGAATACTGAATCTTGAATGTCTTCATAACAGGATTATTCTGGGTACAGCTCATATAGTGATGAAACACTCGACCTTGACTTCAATATCAGGGGTGAGCAAAATGCATCAAATCTTAGCCATCTCGAGTACTCACTCCTGAAAGCCCGGATTAAGAAAGCACAGGAGAAAAACTTCCGTGGACAGCTCCTCGACAAGAGGATGCAAGGCATCTTCCACAGAAATGTGGAGGATCAGTTGATGTCGCATGAGCTAACATTTGCTTTCCTTAAATCACCCGGATTGAAGTCGGGCACGGAGAGTTTCATTTTGGCATGTCAAGACGGTGTCATTTCCACTTTAGCAGACCATCGCCACATTTTGAGCCAAGACATTCCCGATGATAGCTACAGAACATGTCATAAACACCTCGAGCATCTAGGACACATACTATCTAGTTGTCCAACTCATGCGAGAACAACCTACATACAAAGGCACAATGCGACACTAAGAGTGTTTTATTACCATCTCTGTCATTCTTACGGCATTAGCCTTAATACCGCTCCGCTAAATGCTCCTAGGAAAATAGAGTCAATTGTCGAGAATGAGAAGTTCCGCATATACTGAAACTTCATATTCTCGACAATTGTTTCTGTTGCGCACTCAAGGCCTGACATATTTCTCCTTGACTTCGAGAAACGAACCATGTTCCTTATCGAATTTTCGGCACCAGCTGACAAAAACACCATAGCCCAGGTGAATGAAAAGAAAGAGAGGCATAAAGACCTTATAAGGGAGCTGCCACGGTTATACCCGAAATATTCTGTTAAGCTAATCATCCTGATTTGCGGGGAAAATGCAGAGGGCCGTCGTCCTTGAGTCGCTCCGTGTCCTCAGGGTACACGAGACTTTTGCCGGATCATCGTATTAAGTCCGTCACGGACTGTAACCACTTATCTCAAGGTCGCGAGACGTGGTTACGGCTGAAATTTTACCGCGATTTCGCTGAGAGCGGGTGCAGTTTTTCAGATTAGCACCCGCTCCCGGCGAAAACCAGCGGTAATCCTTATGACAAACTTTTAACTATATGTACATATATCTAAATTTGGTTTCAGTTCCGATTCCTCTGGAATGAAACCGCAGGGCCTATGATAAAGCCTCCGAACGTATCCTCAGGTTACGGATAGAGGGTCCCTGTACCAAGGGTTTCTGTTGAATATGGTTACAATAATTAATAAGCAGTCGCGGACAATTGTCCAGGGATGGTCCCGAAGGAATAACCCCTAAGCGGAGGCGTAAGAAAAGTGCCAAAAGCTGAATGGCACCTGGGCGGGGTGTCTTGACGGTGACTCTGGGATACCGGGCGACCTTTCAGAGTATGCAGCCTTATCCTTGCATGCGGGGCTCTACAAGGATGGATGAACCCTTTCCCTAGCTGCTCGTCAAAACAACAATAACACCAACAAACCATCAAAAAGTTGTAGATGCGGTAAAAAACGATCGAACCCGTTGGCAAACAGTGCCGATCACCCTAGAGTTCGGGATGCTGAAAATAATTTAGATGGAAACACGACGACGAACCGGCGAAACGTCCACATTGAGTTGAAGAATCAACACGAGAATGACTTGCTAGACTGCTACGATGCCAGCATTATCCCTGCTCACAAAGGCTTTATGGCGCGTATGCACATTCTGTGGTACCAGAAATACCCAGAGCTTCAGCACGTTTCGCATCAGTCTTTGCGAAATCAACGTGTCTACCTTTTCAAAAATGGATATGTATGCGAAGCGCTTCCCCATCCGCTGCTTGAACAAGGTGCAGACGAAGATGAGGAAGCGACATTAAGACCAACTGCAGAAGGCAGACACTTTATGAGAGATGATAGCCCCCTTAGCAGCAACGGCTACCACCAACCAGCCTGATCTCGCTGCTTTGATCTGAAATGCTGTCTTAGAAGGACAAAAGGAAGCGCTTGCGCAGTCTCAGGAGATTCTCTCCAGGATCACAGAATTTGAAAATAAGCAGCAAGCATTTAATGACAATCTCCTAACCTCCATTCAAACGATCAAAGCAGACATTGCTGAGAACTCGAACCGAATTTCTGTACTCGAAGCTGGCTCAGAAATGGGAAAGGAAGATAATACCAAAATTAATAAGGATGCCAATGATTTTAAATTATAAGTGGCTACTCTTGAGCATGCGCTGAACGTAAGCGAGCAGTCGACCCTTCAAATGACTTTGGACATTCAATATTTCCCCATGAAATAAAATTAAGACCTTTTTACAACCATGGCCTCGACAGCTAGGGCTCTTGACGTTTCCTGTACGAGGAAACATGTGGTCAAAATATATAGAATCATAATGGCACCTGCACTCACAAAATCCGCCAGCCGCCCTATCATTGTCGCAAAACTCGGCAATCAACAATTGCGGGATAAATTCGTTGAAAGAGACAAACTTATCAAGTATCTGTGGATTGCGTACGGAAAAATTTTTTGTCGCAGGTAGGATGGATCTCCACGAATTTACCTGGCTAATCTGTAGAACCTCGAGGGACTTAAGATAGCAACTATTGCTTCCTAGTGTCATCCTACGTATATATCTCGGTAAATATAATGCAACTTGTCATTTAGGCCGATTTCCAACTCATCAGGCATACATAATAGTTTTTCCGATTAACAAAAATTTACTTAATAACTCAAAGTTTCTCAGTTATTCTAACTATGCTATTGGGATTGATCATGTTCTACAGAAACATCTGTTAAGTCAAAGTAATCTTCATTATATTGTGCTTCATTTTTTTATCTGAAAGATCTATTATTGTATCGGCAGCACCAGATTCTATAAATAATACTAAGATTGTTTCTTGCCCGATTTCGGAGACTTATACTTTTACGGTATACTTGAATTTTCATGCTTCAGTACCACTTAAGATTCTTTTAGATTTATATCTACACTGCCACTTCAGCAAATATTGGACTCTACTTAACCCTATTCGTAATTAATTAAATTTGGCTCTGATGGTTATTGATCATGATATTTCTATTTCGATTATCTTTTCCTATGTGCTAACATTCTTTCAGGTAACTTTCAACTTAAAACTAACCATTTTACATTTTTAATGGATATCTTGAATATTTGTCATGTTAACTTTACAATTCTTATTGCTTTTATAATTTTGACCTTTTTATATGCCTTATTCCCTGTTTTCAAATGTAATCATAATCATGTGAACTGGATTTTGCTGGTTAACGTATTACAGATACTTCTATATTTAACTATACTTGAACTTTACTTATCACTGTGAAAATGGAAACGTGAAATATTTGTCATGTCAACGCTCAGTCTTTACCTGCTCATTACCTCGAATTTAAACATCATTTTGTGTCCTGTTCCTATCATAGCATAGCCATGTCTGAGACCTGGATTACGCCTAACATTCCATCTAGCCTCATAGCACTTGATCATTACACACTTTTCCGCAGAGATAGAGATGAGGGAAGAGGGCGTAGGGTCTGTTTCTATATTCATGACTGCTTAAGGGGTGTACAGGTGGAAGTGAGTCCTCCTGCCAATTACCCTACTGCTGAGTACCTTCTTATCAAGGTATCTTCATCTCATGACAGCATGTTGGTGGGTGTTATTTACAAACCTCCTAATGCCTCCTACTGTAGGGAACTTGAAACTGCCATTTTTGACCTTATAACAAATTATAATAACATTGTACTTACTGGTGACCTCAACACAAATCTTAATGCTACCAACAATTTAACTAATTATTTAAAGCAGTAGTGTTCTCTGCCGGATTATCTATAGTTCCCCACAATACGACGTACCACACTGATCATTATAGTACATGGATTGACTTGATGATTGTTGATGATCTAGACAAGGTGATTTCTTCTACTCAACACTCAACACTCAACACTCAATCTCATTCCTCTCAAACCACTATCTTATCAGCATTCAATACCAGTTCTGTGCCTTGCCTAAACCTTTCGAACGTATTGTCCATCACCAACTTACTGCATACATTGAAACTAACAATTTAATGGACCCAATGCAATGTGGGTTCCGTGCCAGGCATAGTACATTTACAGCTTCACTTAAAGTAACTTCTGACCTGAAACTGGCAATTGATAAAAGAGAAATAACGTTTCTTGTCCTTTTTGACTTTCCTAAGGCGTTTGAGACAGTTAACCATAATTTACTATTGACTAATCTCAAGTCACTCCACCTCTCAAATATGACTGTTAAATGTTCTGAATCTTATCTCAGTAATCGTTCTGAAAGAGTATAAATCAGCAATGACGAGCGTTCTGATCGTGGGAAGGTTAATATTTATACATCTGAACTTGGTAGCGAACTTCGACACTGCAACTATCACAAATATGCTGACAACTTCAAGCTATACCTCTCCGGACCTATTGCCACTCTTAAGAGCTTACTTCAAAAGGTCTCGCTCTTAATTCTGCTACAACTAAGGCCATAATCATAGGACCTTCTTCCTCTCCTTCACTTGCAACAATTGCAGCATTACCTCCTCTCTTGATCGATGGGCGTCTCATCCCCATTGTGGAATCTGTGAAAGATTTAGGCTATATTCTTAATCGCTCTCTTACTTGGAATGAACAAGTTGTCAGATATTTCGAGGAAAACCTTTAGAGTCCTCCAACAGCTTGACAGGAATGTAGATTCACTTCCTACTCCAATGCGTATCCTCCTAATTAAAAGCCTCATCCTACCTTTCTTTGACTACAGCTGTGTGGTATATGACGATATTACTGATGAGCTGAATTCCAAGCTTGAGCGTACGCTTAATGCTTGCATTCGGTTCATCTATAACATCCCAAAAAGTGAACATATTACCCAGTATAGAAAACATCAGGACTTCTTAACGTTGCGAAAAGAAGACAATTTTTTATGAGTAACTTGCTTTATAGTCTATTCAGTAATGAAACTCCGCACCACGAATAATGCAAAGGTTTTTCATTATTCGTGGTGCTCGTCTTTGGAACAAACTACCATTAACAATTAGAAATGCACTTTCACAAAATCACTTTAAAAAACACCTTTTTGGTTACTTATTTGAAACTTCAAATCCTACTCTCGAATTCACACATTGGTAACACTTAAATCCTTGAGTTTAAGAACATATATGAGCGTGCACATGAATTCATTTACTTTTAAGTATGTATAATTGTGTTATGTACATTTACAGTATTACTGATAATAGACCACATTTAGTTATGTATATATTAGTTTATTTCTTTATTCTTGTTAAATACCTATGTTTAATTTCAATCGTTAAATCGATCACCGTTTCATTTTAATTGTAATATGTATCACCTGTTTCTTATAGGCCTATCTAGCCCTAGGAACTTTTCATGAATAAATACAAAATACAAATACAAGGAGGAACATTGACATGCAGGTTCCTCCTAAGCCCCAAAATCTGGCTGAAATAAATGCCTTCCTTCGTGAGGATATCTCGGAAGAGTCCGACCTCTGGACCATCAATTGTTCAGTTTATGGTGCTGCGGGAGCACAGGCTGATTCAAATCGAAGGCTAAAACCGACTTTGAATCAAAAGACAAAAAGACGCTTGCATCAACTGAACAAGAAGATTGGATGGGGAAGACAGAATGCGTCCCGTATTCCGTGTGTAATTGACTACATAACATCGGGTAGACCATTCAATCAAGCAGCATATTGCAGATAAAATACGGGTGTTATACAAGATCCCGAAAACACTGGAGTTGAAAGAAGATACTGATAATATCATCCGCTTCAAGGAGTTTTGCGACAACCTCATAACATCTGAGGAGGAATATCCATCAATCACTGCTGAAGAGGTGAAAAAAGCAATTAGAGACATGAAGTTTTCCGCTGCAGGACCAGATTGTCTCAAGAACTTCTGGTGGAAGAAGTTTACTTCTACACACCAACTTCTGGCCCGCATATTCACCTCATATTTAAAGTCGGAACTGCCCATTCCGCACTGGCTGGTGTTAGGACGCACTATACTTCTACCGAAAAAAGGCAACTTATCCAAACCAGAGAATTACAGGCCAATAACTTGTTTGAACCCACTTATAAGATCCTTACAGCTGTCCTAAACAACAAGATTGTTCGAAGAATTTAGCCTGTGTGGCTAGAGATGTACGAACGTGGCTTGAAAAAAGGTGCAGCAGACTGTCGAGAGAACCTGCTGATTGATAGGTGCGTCTATAAAGACGCTGCAGCCCATCAGCGTGCCCTGTCAATGGCCTGTATTGACTACCGAAAAGCTTTCGATTCAACCTCTCACAGACTTATCATCTGTCTGATGGAAAGCTTGAAGGTTCATCCACACATAGTGAGATGCATAGAGAGATTGATGCCCCTTTGGAAAACTAGATTTGCTATTTCATCTCATCTTTGCTTTTTTGCATCACGCTTTTGCCTCTACCTCTCGCACTACGAAATTCTTCTAGATGCCTCTGTAGCGACACTAATTATCGCCAGCATAAGCTCACTCATGTATTTTATATGGATGACCTAAAGATCTAGGCCTCTGGTAAAAGCAAACTACAAACTGCTATAAATATATTCGAAAAATACACAGGAGAGATTGAGATGGACTTTGGATTGGACAAGTGTGCCAAAATTCATCTGAAGAAAGCAAAGATTATTCGCGTTCCCAAGGACCCTGAGCTTCTGGATATTATTGTTATTAGACATATTAACACTGGAGAGATCTATACATATCTGGGCGTGCCTCAAAGCCGCATTCAGGACGTAACATCAGTGAAGGAGTCTCTCCGAAGCAGATACAAGCATCTTCTTCGACAGATTTGGTCTTGCAACCTGTCAGCGTCAAACAAGGCATCTGTGACTAACATGCTTGCCGTCCTGGTACAACTCTACTCGTTTGGAGTGGTTCAATGGACGAAAAACGAGCGTATGGCCCTTGATATCGCTACACGTAAGATCATGTATATGCATAAGACTTCGCGTATCAATTCGTCCGCTCTGCGATTATACATCTCACGCCGTCAAGGCGGACGCGGACTTCTGAATCTCCAATGTTTTCATAACCGAATTGTTCTAAGTACAGCTTACATCGTTGCAAATGGCAGAGATCCTCTCCTAAAATTGGTCAGAAAACACGAGATGATTGGCAAAGGAGCGCTCCTTTACAAAGCCACGGAGCAGGCGGTCCAGACACTTGGCCTGAATTTTAACATCGAAAGTGAGGAAAGTGCATTACTGCATCTAGATGCTTCACTTCTAAAAGCCGAAGTAAAGAAAGTAGAGGTAGAAAATTTTCAGCAACAGCTACTCGACAAGAAAATGCATGGAAACTTTCACAGAAATGTACAGAAATGAACATTCAGGTACAGAGGGTTTGATTTTCGTATACAAGGACGGTGTCATTTCCACCTTAGTATACCGTGAACGCATTTGATGTCAGGAAGTTCCCAGCGACAGTTGCAGAGCATATCATACACACGCTAAGTACCTAGAACACATACTAACCGGGTGTCCCACTCATGCGGGAACGACGTATCTCTACAGACATAATGCGGCCCTAAGAGTGCTTTATTACCATCTTTGTCGCTCTTACGGTGTTCGCTGCGACCCTGCCCTGCCGAACGCTCCGAGCGAGATAGAGTCAACTGTTTAAAACGAGAAGTGCCAAATTTTATGGAACTATGATTTTCGGACAGCAGTCTCCGGTACACACTCGAGGCCTGACATCGTTCTCCAAGACTTCAAGAAACGAACTATATCGTGATCGAATTCTCGGCTCCGTCCGAATACAAAATCACTGCCAAGGAGAAGGAAAAGGAGTAGAGGTATCAAGAAAGTAACGACTGTACCCAAAATATTAGGTTAAAGTAATTGTCCTCGTGATTGGTGCTCTCGGAGGTGCAAAACTATCACTGGTTCGTTACCTTAAAGCCCTACCCGCATGCTTCGTGTCCTTAAGGCACACGAGGGTTTCGGCGGCCTGTCGTTGTAATTTCATCGGGACCTGTGGGACCCTGCGGTGGTTGTTTAACCCTTTTTTGAATTACACACACACACACACACACACACACACACACACACACACACACACA
>CAKNYM010051437.1:0-48111 GCA_932195095.1 Andricus curvator | reverse complement strand
AAACCATAGCGCCGTCAATTGTTCATTGCGTGTTTCCCACGATTTAACGATTTAATGGTTTTAACGATTTCCAAGGGTTTCTGCTGAATATGGTTACAATAATTAATAAGCAGTCGCGGACAATTGTCCAGGGATGGTCCCGAAGGAATAACCCCCAAGCGGAGGCGTAACAACCGTGCCGAAAGCTGAATGGCACCTGGGTGTGGTGTCTCAAACGGTGACTCTGGGATACCGGGCGACCTCTCAGAGTATCAGCCTTATCCTTGCACGCGGGGCTCTACAAGGATGGACTAACCCTTTTCCCTAGCTGCTCGTGGGAACAACAATGACAACACCAAACATAGTTGTAGGAAGTGCGGTTCAAAACAATCGAACGCGCAGGGCTCCCGACAATGGGTCGGACAACAATGCCGACTACCCTAGAGTTGGGGGAGCCAATCAAGACTGAGTCAATGCGATTGACCGGCGAAATCTCGTTACTTTTGAGTGGACGGATCGACTCAGGGACGGCCTGCTGGAGTGCTATGATACCAGTATGGTCCCTGAACGAAAAGGTTACATGGCGCGACTGCATGCTCTGTGGTGCGAGAAACACCCAGAGCTCTCGGATTTTTCGCAAAAACGGCTGCGAAACCGTGCCGAGGACCTCCGGAAAAGGGGTTATATAAGCGGAGCGCCTACACAACCGCAGCCAGAACAAGCCGGCAACGGAGAAAGAGAGGCGACACTGAGACCAGCCTCGAACAGGCATCCAATAGAGGGAGAACGATGCTTCAAGACCCGGAGAAACATCAACATTCAGGTTTCTCCCAAGCCTAAAGATCTGACTGAACTGGATGATGAGCTTCGTGGAGACTTTTCCGAAGAATCCGACCTCTGGACTATCAATTGTAGTGTGTACAATGCAGCGAGAACTTTGGCAGATGCAAACCGTAAAACAAAACCAACGGTTGATCATAAGACCAAAAGACGAATGCATCAACTTAGCACAAAGATAGGCTGGGCAAGACAGTACGCGTCCCGCATTCAGTGTGTGATTGACTACATAACATCTGGCAGGACTTTCACTGCCAAGGTTCGACAGTTCACGCGCGAACTGCGGATCCGTCATCACACAATCAACAAGTCAAAGCTACTGACCATCAGGCAGCATATTGTTGACAGAATACGAGTACTATCTGACGCTAGGAGACGTGTAGAGCGGAGAGAGAGGTGGGTCAGAGAAAATCAACAGTTTTCGTCTGACCCATCTCGACTCTTCCAAGACCCTCCAGTTACTGTCGACCATCCGCCCAAACCAGAGGAGGTCGAAGCATTTTGGAGAGAAGTCTACGAAGTCCAACATCCACTTAAAGAAGGCTCAAAGAACATAAACAGCTTCAAGGAGCTGTGCAATACCCTCATCACAGCTGAGGAGGAATGCCCACCTATCACTACCGAGGAGGTGAAAAACGTATTAAGAGGCATGAAGAACTATTCCGCTCCGGGACCAGATGGCATCAAGACCTTCTGGTGGAAGAAGTTTCCTTCAACCCACCAGCATCTGGCCCGAATTTTTACCTCATATCTAAAGTCGGAAGAGCCTATTCCGGGGTGGTTGGTGGAAGGGCGCACAGTGCTCCTGCCGAAGACGGGCAACTTAGCTGACCCTAAGAATTACAGGCCAATAACTTGTCTGAACACACTGTATAAGATCTTCACAGCTATCCTAAATGATAGGATTGTTCGGACAATTGGACCTGTATGGCGAGAGATGTATGAACAACGTGGCTCAAAGAAAGGCGTAGCGGGATGTCGGGAGAACTTGCTCATCGATAGATGTGTCTGTAAAGACGCAGCATACTATCAGCGATTTCTATCGATGGCCTGGATTGATTACCGGAAAGCTTTCGATTCAACCTCCCATAGACTTATCATCTGTCTGTTGGAAAGCCTAAAGGTTCATCCACACATCGTGAGGTGCATAGAGACATTAATGCCGCTTTGGAAAACCAGATTTACTATCTCATCTGGAAAACATCGTGTGATCACTAACAGTATCACCTTTCAGAGAGGTGTATTTCAGGGCGACACCATGAGCCCTCTCCTCTTTTGCCTCACATTATTGCCACTATCTCTCGCACTTCGCCATTCCGAAGGGTATCTCTGCGGAAAACCTGGAAACCGAAAGCATAAGGTCACTCATGTATTTTACATGGATGATCTTAAGATCTATGCTAGGAATCAAGAGAAACTACATCTAGCTCTGAAAATTGTCAAAGAGTACACTCCAGAGATTGGAATGGAATTCGGGTTAGAGAAATGCGCCAAGGTTAATTTGAAGAAAGGAAAACTTAATGGCATCCCCGAAGATCCTGAGCTCGTTGACAGAAGCGCTATACGACACCTTTGCGCTGGAGAGACCTATACATACCTGGGCGTGCCAGAGAGCCGCATTCAGGACGCGACATCTATAAAGGATACTCTCCGATGCAGATACAAACGTCTCATCCGGCAGATTTGGTCTTCCGAACTGTCGGCGAGAAACAAAGTATCTGCAACGAACATGCTTGCCGTCCCGGTAGTACTCTATTCATTTGGAGTGGTTCCATGGACGAAAGACGAGCTCAGATCCCTTGATATCGGGACGCGAAAGGTTTTGCACATGAACAAGAGCATGCACCTTAAGTCTTCTGTTCCGCGACTTTACATCTCACGCCGCCTAGGTGGTCGCGGAATACTGAATCTTGAATTTCTTCACAACAGACTCATTCTGGGTACAGCACATATAGTTGCAAATGGACAAGAACCTCTTCTTAAAATGGTCAGGAAACACGAAGAAGTGGGAAAAGGGGCGTTTCTGTACAAAGCAGCGGAGGAGGCTGCTGAAAGACTCGGCCTTGACTTCAATACTAGGGGTGAGCAAAATGCATCAAATCTTATCCATCTTGAATACTCACTCCTGAAGGCCCGGATTAAGAAAGCACAGGAGAAAGACTTCCACGAACAGCTCCTCGACAAGAGGATGCACGGCATCTTCCACAGAAATGTGGAAGATCAGTCGATGTCGTATGAGCTAACGTTTGCTTTCCTTAGATCACCCGGATTGAAGTCGGGCACGGAGGGCTTCATTTTGGCATGTCAAGACGGTGTCATTTTCACTCTAGCATACCGTCGCCACATTTTGAGCCAAGACATTCCCGATGATAGTTGCAGAGCGTGTCATGCACACCCCGAGCATCTAGGACACATACTATCTAGTTGTCCAACTCATGCGGGAACGACCTACATCCAAAGGCACAATGCGGCACTAAGAGTGCTTTATTACCATCTCTGTCACTCTTATGGCATTAGCCCAAATACCTCTCCGCTAAACGCTCCTAGAGAAATAGAGTCAATTGTCGAAAATGAGAAGTGCCGCATATACTGGAACTTCATATTCTCGACAATTGTTTCTGTTGCGCACTCGAGGCCTGACATAGTTCTCCTTGACTTCGAGAAACGAACCATGTTCGTTATCGAATTTTCGGCACCAGCTGACAAAAACGTCACAGCCAAGGAGAAAGAAAAGAAAGAGAGGTATAAAGACCTTATAAGGGAGTTGCGACGGTTATACCCGGAATATTCTGTTAAGCTAATCGTCTTGATCATCGGCGCTCTTGGAAGTGCCAAGGTTTCACTGGTTAATAGCCTGAAAAGCATCCCTGCGTGTCAAAAAAATGCTGAGACACTTGCGGGGAAAATGCAGAAGGCGGTCGTCCTTGGGTCGCTCCGTGTCCTCAGGGTGCACGAGACTTTTGCCGGACCATCGTATTGAGTTCGTCGCAGACTGTAACCACCTATCTCACGGTCGCGAGACGTGGTTACAGCTGAAATTTTACCGCGATTTCGCTGGGAGCGGGTGCAATTTTTCAGATTAGCACCCGCTCCCGGCGAAATCCTGCGGTTGTCCTTATGACAAACTTTTAACTATATATATATATGTATATATACAGGGTGATCCGCCAATAGTCATAAAGCTTTGAATGTAAAATTCTTTGTTAAAAAGCAAACAGCAAATCATATTGACAAAATGTTGCGCGAACAATAGTTTTCAAACTATTAAGCATTGTAATTGGCCAATAGAAACTCACTATTTCCGCGCGCCCATAAGCTTCCTGCGCGAATTTTTTTTACCAAGGTTCACTTCAGATCAGTAGAAAAATAGTTATCAGCCAGACAAGAGAGAAACTGTTACCGAAACAACATGAAGTTGCAAACCATAGCGCCGTCAATTGTTCATTGCGTGTTTCCCACGATTTAAAATACAAATTACAAAAATTCTTTTCTAAATAAAAAGATATTCAGAAACTTCTCATCAGTCGAGGAAATGAAGCGCAACTTCCTGTTGCATTATGATAAAAGCAGGTTCTACAGATTTTTGGACAGTTTTTTAACCATGGCATCAGACTGTTATGGTCGCGTCTTGACGACAAGTAGTCGTCTGCCTTGAACAATTCTAAAGCTTTTGAAAGTTGGAAAAATTCTCATCAGTCGAGGAAATGAGGCGCAACTTTCGGTTACATTTTGATAAAAGCAGGTTCAAAAGACTTTTTGATAGTTTTTTACTAAGGCTTGATACTGTCATGGTTCTGTCTTGACGACAGCAGTCATCTGCCTTAAACAATTCGAAAGTGTTAAGACCTTGGGAAAATTCTGATCACCCGAGAAAATTAAGCGCAACTTCCGGTTGCATTATGATATTAATTCCAGCTGAATCCTCGAGAGGGTGGGTCGAAAAATTGAAAAAATTAAGATTTTGTTTAAATTATCACAATTCAGTGTGTTCTTGGCAACAAATAAAGAGGAAAAGTTAAATTTAAGAGAACTGAATTTTCGTCTGCATTAAAGAATTCTAAAACTTTTGAAACTTGGGAAAATTCTGATCAGTCGAGGAAATGTTTGATACTTTGGGGGTTTTGCGATTTTTTTTTTGATTTTTTAAACCTCAGGCGTTGAAAGCGGGAGTGATAAAAATAAGCTGGGGATGGTAAGACTCTTTTTCAGTCTTACGGCGTGGAACACAAGAATTTCCAGCAATGAGTTATTATTTTTCAGCATTTTTCAGAATTTTTCTTGAAACTTTAGGGGTTGAAAATCAGAATGTTTAACAGGAGATAGGAGGTTGAAACTTTTCTTTGTCCTAGGATGTCGAATGAAAGAATTGTCAGGAAGAAAAGTGGAGATTTCGCAGTTATTGTATTTTGTCGAATTTCGGTTAATTTTTTCAAGTGTTGGGGGTTGTGAAGGAGCGTGTTCCACATAATGTGAGCGAATGAATATTTTTTTCTAGGTCTTAGGTCATTAAGTGCTAGATATGCCGTCCATAAAATTTTAGATTTTCGGCTTTTGAGTATTTTAGGGGATGTATGTTTTAGGGGTTGATTGGGGGTGTGTTCCACAGGAGTAGAGGAGCGAAAAATGTTTTATGTGTGTTAGGGCTCTTCGGATGAAACAATTTTCAGCAATCAAATTAAAGTCCTTCGTCTTGGGGTATTTTGGTAAAGTTTCCTTCATCTTTTTAAGCCAAGGGGGTTGCGAATGGGGCACTCAATGAAATAGTAGCCGTGTATTAAATTTTAGATTTTAGGACTTTCAGTAGTTTCTCGAAGAAGATACCTGATGAATTAAAACTTAATACAAAATCGGATTAAACGTCAATAAAATTGAAACGAAAATAAACATTGTAATTTTACACTTCATTCTAAAAGATTTTGTTAGCGAATTTTTAGAATTCTTTTGTAGTATTCAGGAATGCAATTTTAAGAGTATCGTTTTGTCGCATAAGTCTTAATTTAGCCCAATAAAGATCCGAAAAGTTGTAAACTGTTTAATTTGGAAGAACTAATGATATTACTTCCAGCTGAATTCTCGAGAGGGTGGGTCGAAAAATTAGAAAATGAAAATTTTGTTTAAATTATCACAATTCAGTGTGTTCTTGACAACAAATAAAAAGGAAAAGTTAAAATTAAGAGAACTGAATTTTCCATGAGTTTGAATTTTTCATACATAGGAACAAAAGTGACGCCTTTTGAGATTTAATTAATGGTATTTACAATTAAAAATTAGTTTACTATGGTGTTACGTGTTGTGATACATTGTTATACTCTCTAAATTTAAACCAGTGAGATTTCACTGATAGAAATAGGTAGAAGTGGGTCATTGATAAACATTAGTAAAAATTTCACGTGCAATCAGTGAAATTTCACCGTAAACCAGTATTGATCTCACGTTTTACTATTAAAGTTAAAACTATGTTTAAAAAGACATGAATTTAATGAATTTTTTAAAACACGAACAATTGTAACGAAACAGGGCACAAAAGCTTCTCTTAGACGGTTCTGAAGTTCTTGTCTAGTATGTAGTGGAGTTTTTTACACCTTTTCTTTAATGAAACCCCACAGGAAAAAGTCCAAGATTGTTAGATCTGGAGATCTAGCAGGAAATTGGGCAAGCGGTCCATATGTTCCAATCCATAAATTTGGAAACATTTGATCAAGAACGCCTCTTGCAACTCGCGAATTATGTGCGGGAGCACCGTCTTGCTGAAAAATTATCCTTTGTCTAAGACGAAGATTCTCAAGAAGTTGGGACAGTTCGTTTTGTAAGAAGGCAGCATAAGCTTCTCCGTTCAGGTGTCCCTCAATCTCAAACGGACCAATCTGTACGAAAGAGAATTACTAAAACTAACTTGCGGCTTAAAATTTTTAAGTAGAAGGAGGTGTCTTTGAAGAGTTTATTTTATTTTGATTAAATCAACGTTTTTAAAAAACTCAGTTTAAAGAGATTAACTAATATTCTACTAGATACTCCATTAATCACACTTTAATTTCTTCAACAGTTATGCAATTAAAGATTACCACATAATCGCCTACCACGCCGCACCATAAGTTGACGCTGAAACGATTTTGGATATTCCTGGTTGGAAGTATTGCATGCGGATTTTCATATGCATACTGATGCCAATTTTTTGAATTAAGAATATCATTTCTGGTGAATGTGCATTCATCTGTGTACAGAATTCTGTCCACAAATTCCGGATCGTTGGTATTTTGTCCCAGCAACCAGTTGCAGAATGCAAGACGTCTTGGATAGTCCTCTGGTTGCAATCCTTGGACTCTTAAGAAATGATACGCATGAAGATCATTTCCTTTTAATACCTGCTGCACTGTTGTGTAGCTTCTGTTATGCATTGCAGCAAGCCCCCGAATCCCGATACTACCATCACCTCTTCTGGCCGGAACTAAGGTACCCGTCTCTCTAGCTCTGTTAACTAAACTCAAAACTTGCTGAGGGTCAGGGTGTCTCCTATTCGGAAATTGTATCGCATATTCCTCACAGGTTCGACGTGCATTCCACCCGCATTGGCCATACATTATTAACATTTCACAATTAGTGGTGCCGTTCGATACGATACGTTCTCGTGATCGTGTCGAGATCGCGTCGGTTTTTTCTCGGGTCGGGATCGGGTTTTCGATACCCGTGATCGGTTTTCTCTCGGCTCGACTTTGGCTCGGAATGCGATATATCGACTCGGGATCGAGTCGGGTTTTCGATCCTCCTTCGCCAGATGTGGGTCTGTGACGTAGCGGTCCACAGAGGGTTGAAATGAAAAACGAGGTTCAAATTTTAAAAGAACATTTGGAACGCAATAATGCACCGATTTAAGATCTATTTTTTTTTGTACAATTCAGGACAAAATTTCATAAAAAGCGTTGTGAGTCTATATTTAATTTTTTTGTTTATTTAATTTTTATGTTAATGCAAACAGCAAAAAGTGTTGTTTTTATGCATTTCATGTTTTATATCCTAGACACAATTTTTCTTATACTTCAAGTCACTTGGGTTCAATGCACAGCGGTATAAGAAAGAAGGAAAAAATGGTTACCTTATAAATCTTATTGTTAAAAGAAAATTTTATTAACAAATAATCGACATGAAGAAATTTTTGTTTTCAAAGTATATTATTGCTCTAAAATTGCTTGCTTTTATTCTTTGGATGATATGTGGCCATCAAAATTCAAGAATGAAAGTTATTAACCAATTCTATAAACAAATTCTATAAACAAATGTACATCGCAGACATTAATAGGCAGAAACCACTGCTTTTTTTGTACTCTTGTTGTAATGACATTACTAATTATGTTTTCTGGAAGAAATTCACCATCCGTTGATATTTGTTTATTTGAAAAAATATATATATAAACAAATGCACATCTTAGGTGTTTTTAAGCGAAACGAAATTAATTTTTCTTCTAATCTTGTTGCAATTATAGTGCCAATAATGTTTTCTAAAAAAATGTTGCCATGCATTGATATTTGTTCATTTTATGAACAAATTATATAAACAAATGCACATTGTAGACGTTTTCAAGCGCCAAAATGTTTTTCTAAGAATTTTTTTTCCAAACATTATTTTTTTCATACAATTTTTTTGCAAACAAATTTTTTTTCGAAACATTTTTATTCAAACATTTTTTTTCAACACATTTTTTTCAATATTTTTTTTGTCAACAAACTGTTTTCACAAATTTTCCCACAACAAATTATTTTTTTCAACCATTTTTTTTCCAAACCTTATTTTTCTATCAAAATGTTTTTTAACCAAAATTTTTATTCAACAAATTTTTTTCACAAAATTGGAAAATATTTTGTATGTGTTGAAAATTCATCTTCTTGGTGGAGAATCGAGAGAAAATAATAATCATCAAATAATTATTCTCCAGAAAATAATTCTTATAAGTAATATGAATATTAATACATTCATTTAAAAAGCTTGAAAATTCATCGTTTTGGTTGAAACCGAACCAATTATATATTTTTGGGAAAATAAATTGATTTGTAAAAAATTGAACTATTTCGTCGAATAATCGTTGGTTTTAGGTGGAAATTTATTTCATAACTGTAAATCTAAGTAGTCAACTTGGAGATTCATCATTTTAGCTAAAAAACAATCTCTTCATTTGAAAATCCAACTAAAAATTGCTTCTTTCGTTGCAAATTTAACTGCATTATTGAAAACACGTTTTTATTGTTTGGACATTAATTTTTTCCATAGCAAATTTGTCCATTCGAATTATGGATGACGCTTTATCTTATTCAGTTGAAAATTGAACTACATCATTGTTTTAAAATTTATTTTTTTGTTTGAAAATTGAAGCTATTCTCGCGATGATTAGTATTTTTGGTTAAATATTAATTTTTCTAACAGAAAACAGAACTTTTTGATTTTCGAGTAAAAATTCGTTAAGAATTTCACTACAGTGTTGAAAATTCATGTGTTTGTTCAAAATTTGTCTTTTTGGTGTAAAATTAAGTGTCTTAATTGAACATTAAACTTCTTGGTTGACAGTTGAGGCGCATTGTTGTAAATTCATTTTATTGTTTACAAATGAACATTCATCAATTTATTTGAAAAGTAATTTCTTTACTTGAACATTCAAGTTTTTTTTTTAAAGTTCGTTTTTTAAGTGAAATTTTTTTTTTTAATTGAAAATGTGACTCTCTCATTTTTGGTAGACAATTTATCTTTTCAATTTGAAAATTTACCTCTTTGTCTAAAAATTCATGTTATAAAATAATTTTCTGAAGTAACAATTCAAGCATTCCGGCTTTTAATGAAACTTCAACTATTTACGTTTTCATTAAGAATTTATCGTACATATTTGGTTCGAAAATTGAACTGTTCGAATGAAAGTTCAACTGAATTGTTAAAAATTCATATCATTTGTGGAAAATTTTACTATATTGTTAAAAAACCTTGTATAAATAGAACATTTCAAAAATTTCTGCTCAAGAAATATGTATCCACGTCATCATTTGTGATCCTCCAAATTGAAAAATGAATTAATAAATTTGTCAATCATATCATTTGAAGAAATCTTAAGTGAAAAACATTACAAATTGAACAAATAAAAAAATTTTTAACCAGAGACTTGTTTCATTGCACGTCAAATAATTTATATTTTAAACCTTTTTTAAATAATAATTCTTCTATTATTATTTATACATTAAAGTACAAAACTCTTTTTCACAAATTAACAATTTAAGAAGAAAAAAATTACAATTGTAGAATTGAAATTTTAAATGTAGGATGCAGCACTCTGAAATCTTCAGTTCATGATTCAATCGAATGCATTCTATTTAAAACAATTCAGCTGAAAATTGTTCACTTTTCGAAATCTGCTTTATATTTGCTCCTTTTCAATAAACAGTCCAATATTGCCAAATATTTAAAAAAGGTTATTTTTTATTTAAAAATAATTAAAAATTAAATGAAGGTTGAAATAGGTTCTATAGTTGCATTTAGATGTTTCAAATTATTTACTACTAAGCCAAAGTACAACTCTTCCACTATGGGGAAAATAATTTTCAGCATTTTCACTCCAGCCATAACCGGTTTAACCAGGCAGTGGAGGAGTCAGGGGGGACCGAGTGACGTCAAGCCATTGTCAAATTTCCCTCTCCGCTCAGTTCAACTGAGAAGTGCACATCTGTCGAAGGAGTATCGAAAACCCGACCCGATCCCGAGTCGATATATCGACTTCCCAAACCAAAGTCGAGTCGAGCCAAAACCGACTCGATCTACACCCGATACTGGAGACTAGGATCGAGTCGGAATCGCGTCGAGATCGGGAAATATCGCTCGACGGCATCACTATTCACAATACTCTTGAGGATCGTGAGAGTGAGATTGATTTTTGAATTTTGTTCAATTTGTTCTCCGATCCTACAGAGAGGATCGTGAGAAGGGATCCCGACGTGAGGAACCGCGATGCGGATTAATCTCCGATCCTACGGGGAGGATCGTGAGAGGGGGGTAGATTTTTTCAATTACATTTCATTTATTCTCCGATCCTACAGAGAGGAACATGAGAAGGGGATCCCGACGTAAAGATGCGCGTGATGGATTAATCTCCGATCATACGGGGAGGATCGCGAGAGAGGGGTAGATCTTTCAAAAATTTCATTTAATTTATTCTCCGATCCTACAGAGAGGATCGCGAAGAAGGCTCCCGACATAGGAGGGACGCGAGGTAATTTAATCCCCGATCCTGCAGGGAGGATCGTGAGATTGATTATTTTTTAATTTTACCCCAAATTGCCCCGATCCTACGGAGAGAATCGCGAGGAAGGATACCGACGTAGAAGAGACGCGAGGTAATTCAGTCCCCGATCCTACAGGGAGGATCGTGAGAGGGGTAGATTTTTTAATTTTGTTCAATTTGTTCTCCGATCCTGCAGAGAGGATCGTGCGAAGGGATCCCGACGTGAGCAAGCGCGATGCGGATTAATCTCCGATCCTACGGGGAGGATCGTGAGAGGGGGGTAGAGTTTTTCAATTACATTTAATTTATTCTCCGATCTTACAGAGAGGATCGTGAGAAGGGGATCCCGACGTAAAGATGCGCGAGATGGATTAATCTCCGATCCTACGGAGAGGATCGCGAGAGAGGGGTAGATCTTTGAAAATTTCATTTAATTTATTCTCCGATCCTACAGAGAGGATCGTGAGAAGGGATCCCGAGGTAAAGATGCGCGAGGCGGATTATTCTCCGATGCTACGGGGAGGATCGTGAGAGAGGGGTAGGCTTTTAAATTACGGTTAATTTACTCTCCGATCCTACATCGAGGATCGTAAGGGTGAGATTTATTTAATTAGATTTCGTAACCCCGACCGGAAAAGCAGAAAAAGAGAGAGAGAGCGCGGACTGGAGGGGGGGGGGGGGGCACTCAGCCACGCAAAATACTTACTCTCTTCGATTCCCATGGAAACACGTCCGAAGATAACGACATCTTAAGGAGTAGGGTTCCTCTCCAATAAACAGGAACCACTGACTTTTACTGTTCACTTTATAAAAAATATCTTTATTTCCTCTAGAGGCAAGGGTGAATAAAAAATACACTATTTCGGAAAGTTCATTCCGAGAACAAAAAGGAAACCACACTTAAAAAGAACTAAAAACTATAGTCACGGACGGAAAAGGCACAGAGTAGCGGAGCCTTCCGCGAGCCGGAGGATATGCCGTCCGATGGCAGGTGTTGTAGGCGGAACGAGTTGCTCGCCGGGTACCGGTCGTAGACCAACTGATGAAGTGGCCGCGGGACTGAACCTTGTCCCGGGGCCCACTCGTCACACCGCACGTGGCGTAGCTTAAGTACTAATAGAGGGTGGGGAGCGGAGCGCGCGAATATTCAAACTGAATTATCCCAAGACAAAGGACCGAGAGCTGTCATTCTTTGGGGGGACAACGGAAAAGCCGAAACTTCTGTTGTTTAGACAATTGGTAGTTTTGTTGTGTAACAAGTTGAAGCATTACAAATTTTATTTCTTACTTTACGTATTTTAAAATTAATTTATAAGTTCATTATATTTGAGCTTCAATTATGCATTTTTATTTTGAATTTAACATTGTAATTACAATAACAATATTTTTAACAATCGTCAAACGAAAAAAAAGAAAACTGAATTTGAAATTGCGGGCGCGATACGTAAATCAAGTACAACGGCGCATTCCCCAGTTCCGATTCCAAGTTACCGGTCGCCGCCGTCGTGTGAATGTCTCCGCCGGGCTTCGATCGACGCGTGTTTATTTTGCTAATTCATTTGAAATTACTATCTTTTTACGTACTTTCAGTGTGTCCTTAAGTGTTTTCGCAGTGGATTATTGTTTTTTCCATGTTCCCCATGTTTCCCAAGTTTCCCATGTTCTCAATTTAGAGGACCGGCAGACAAGGCGCATTTTGAATCAGAGATGCTGGAGGATCTGCGAGCAACTAAACAAAGGTACCGGAAACTAATCAGAAAAAATCTCCCAGTAAACCCAGCACAACTAGATCCTGATACACTGGATAATGAATCGTTTTTGAGGAGACGAATACGAGAGTTGGAGGCAACTCAAGTTCAACAGGATGAACAGTCTACTGAGGAAAATATTGAAGACTCCGCAGATGACGAGGAAGAAGAGTTTGGAGATGAAGAGTCTTAAGTTATTTTGTCTACTTTTTAAACAATGATATTGAATTAATATAATAAGATTGTTTTTTAAGTCTTCGAATTAGTGGAGAGACTAGTGCTCCACGCTTGGATGTTTAAAGGTTTAAACAATTTGAATAATTTCTACGCTCAATTGCTTAGACATTTAACATGTAGAAAAGTTCATTCGATGAAATTCTTCATCGTTTTCAACTTTTTTTTTTTATTTTAACCAATTTCACACCGTAAAATTTTTGAGGATAATATTCAAAACGAAACACATAATTCGAAACCAACTGAAGTTAGCTTAGACAAAAAAAAAGAAGTCGAAAACGATAGAAAGTTTAACCGAATTAACTTTTCTACAGGTTAAAATCTGCACAGTTAAATGTAAAAATTATCTGAATTCTTTAAACGTTTTGCCAGTTAAGCGTGGAGCACCAGATCAGACTTGAAAAGTCAATTTTGCAAGTGCTGTAAGAGCTTAAGATATTGAAAACGTGATGAAAATTTCAGTATTATGATAGAAAAAATATTTATTATAACCGGCGTAATTAAAAGACACTGAATGCACAGAATTATTAAAAGACTTTTCAATAACCAATTGTATCTGGAAATAGTACATAATATTCAATTGTTAATTACATATGGGGTAAAATTTCCCAAGTGCCCCTGCCTAAAATTTTGTTGTCGCCTATCTCATTCAAATTCCGCCAGATTGTAGTGCTAGTGGACCTCTTTAAATTCTGTGAAGGGGGCGCACCTAGTACAACGGGTTGTCAAGATACAGGAGCCCGAATTTTCGACGATTCACCCCGACTGCTAACATTGATACAGTTATCCAATTTTACTTTTTTATGAGGGGTTTGAAAAGGTAGTTTAACAAGGTTTACAATAAAAATAATCATTAAACGATAAAAAAATTAATTCACCTTGATTTTTCATTTTAAAAAACATTTTTGAGATGTTCTCCCAATGCGGCATTTTTGATATTTTTTTAATTAGGCTAGAAAAAAGCTTGATTTTTTTCTCTTGAAAAAAATCCCAAGACAAAAATGGATGGAAAGTATTGGTTGAGTTGCAGAAGGTCATAAGAGCGCGGGTGCCCCGCGCCAACTAGCCACGGCGCTACTAGGCGTGCTGTAGTGACTCAGTGGTTCTAATAATTGATAAAAATGATGTTTCTGCTTAAGCGTAACAAAAATTCCATTTTATTCTGACTTTTTGATAGTCTCAGAATCAGACTTTGAGTGCTGATGCTCTATATCAGGGATCTGCACTTTCAGCAGGTACTGACTACCACGAAAAGTGTATGACTGCCACCAAGTTTTTCTGTCATTTTTTTCTTCGCTTTCCAGGAATCCTGGAAAGGGTTACGGTCGTTACGGTCATGGCTCGTTGCTGCTCATTGTTCACACCGAAGGGTATGATTTTTTCTACTTGAATTTACAATACATTTTATTTTTTTATTTTAAACTGTAATTTACCGTGAAGGGTTAGGGACGAGTCGAAAGACAAGTTCGACGAAAATTTATTGGGGTCTGTTTGACCTAGCCTGTAGACTGCCACTGTCAGTCTTTGCAGTCAATGACTGCCTTCTGGAGAGCCCTGCTCTATATGAATGGGCTAAAAAAAACTTGCCTGAAACGGTAATATTTTTCATCTCCAAAGGAAATCATGCCACCACTGCTGAAAACTGATTCGATTCTGCAAAGACTGTGCCGGGCACACAAAAATACCATTCCTCTGTGCCCTCTTCAGAATCGACTCTAATTTTGAAGAAGTATTCGTCATCTCCACAGTATGAACACACTGTGCGAGGCAAGGGGACTCACACCAAAAAGCATCCCAAATTGTTAAAGGCAAAGAGATTAACACAAAAAAAACTCACCAAACGTGGGAAGCAAGAGGACTTATCAAAAACCATCTCGACATGTAACAGATGAGCAGAAGCATCCACCAAAATCGTTTATGATTTTATTATTAACTATCGTTTTCCTACAATGGAACCATTTTGAAAATTTAATTAAGAAAATATCTAAATTGTTCTCCAGCTACATACAAGTCGGAATAAAATGAAATTTTTTTACGCATAAGCAGAAACATCATTTTTATCAATTATTAGAACCACTGAGTCACTACGGCACGCCTAGTAGCGCCGTGGCTATTTGGCGCGGGGAACTTATACTTTCCATCCTATTTTCGTTTTGGGATGTTTTTCAAGAGAAAAAATCAAGCTTTTTTTCTAGCCTAATTAAAAAAATATTTAAAATGCCGCATTGGGAGAAAATCTCAAAAATGTTTTTTAAAAATGAAGAATCAAGGTGAAATAATTTGTTTATCGTTAATTGATTATTTTTATTGTAGATCTTGTTAAAATACCTTTTGAAACCCCTCATAAAAAAGTAAAATTGGATAACTTTATCAGGAGTTATGTACAATTGAAAGTTAGCAGTCGGGGTGAATCGTCGAAAATTCGGGTCCCTGTATCTTGACAACCCGTTATACTAGGTGCGCCCCCTTCACAGAATTTAAAGAGGTCCACTAGCACTACAATCTGGCAAAGTTTGAATGAGATTAGCGACAACAAAATTTTAGGCGGAGACACTTGGGAAATTTTACCCCATATGTGCTCGGGTTATAGCGACAAAGGTTCGTCGAATACGTCATAAGCCTCACACGGTTACACTATTTTAATAATTTTAATGTGAATTTATCTGATTAATAAATTTGATCATGAAAAATAACCATTTATTTATTTGACATAGATATTTTAATATATCGATAGTATTTTAGGATTCAGGGTACAGTCGCACGATGATCGCATTTTACACGCACGCGCGCGACCTTCACCAGTGAAAGCGATATGCGTCTCATATGAGGACGCATCTGTCATCCGTGGTAAACGCACGCATGCGGATTAATCCGCATGCGTGCGTGCACTTTGAGTCACATATGCATTTCACATTGCTATCTGGGAAGTCTCCGATGAGTTGCTGTGCCAGGTTTTTTCTAAAATTTAGTTGCCTGCATCCATGTGCTGAGGTTTGGGTTCGAGTTGTTAAATCAAATAAGATGAAGCTGTTTATGATGGCAGTATTAATTGTAAAATGGAAAACATACTTCCACCACTTATTACTGTGACGACCAACGCTTGTCATGCCAAATAACAGCTGTGATATTTCCAGACTGAACAATTTCTGATTCTCCTGCTTTTAGCTTTGGAGCATTTCACACAAGCTTTAACTTCTCTGGCAGTAACATCATGCCACTTTGGATTTATTTTTTCTTTCAAAGTTTAAGAATGCTGAGCATATTAGTTTGTTTCCTTCGCTACCAATTCGTAAAAATCATCTTTTAAAAATAACGAAACAAAATCTTCTCCTTTACTTCCTGGAGGTGAAACATAAAGTGGTCCGACAGGTTCTTTGAACGACTGTGCATTTATCTTTTGCAAATTGGATGACCATTTTAAATCATACAATTCAAATTTTTTTTTCACTTTATTTATCCTCTTCAAATTCAAATGAGTAACTTTTATCATTTGAATTTTTCAAATTGGAATTTTTACACGAGCAATGTCGTTAAAAATAAAAATAGATTCAGAAAAATGTTCAAATGTAAAAAAATGAATAAGAAGAGAATCCTAGTGCTACGTTTTTTTATTGCTGATTACGGCACTGAGTAACTTGCTTCAACATGATGAAGGGCTGCCTTTATATTTTAGTTTGCTCATTGTCGCAAGTGTGTTCTTGTTGTTTTTTTCGGCAATAAACTGAATAAAATTTTTGTCATTAACAATTTATTGAACAAGAGGTTTTTGTTTATCCAGATAGTGTATAGTTTTCAAAAAATTTTCTTCAATTCTATTATCTTTTTGTAAACTTGAAAAGTTTGAATATATAGATCAAAAAATGAATAGTGATTCTAATTCAGATGAAGAAAATTCTAATTTTGAAAATTCAAGTGATGAATGTTTTTCATCGAAAAGTGAACAGAACGTACCAAGCAGAGGTAAAAAAATTAAGCTTAACGATTTAAATTGGTCATCTAATTTGCAAAAGATTTTGCACAGTCGTTCAAAGAACCTGTCGGACCATTCCATGTTTTACCTCCAGGAAGTACAGACGAAGATTTCGTTTCTTTGTTTTTAAAAGATGATTTTTACGAACTGGTAGCTGACTAAACAAACAAATATGCTCAGCATTCTCAAGCTTTGAAAGAAAAGATAAATCCAAAGTGGAATGATGTTACTGCTAGAGAAATTAAAGCTTATTTCAGGATTCTCATATACATGGGTATTGGGTATTGTTCAACTTCCTGAAATTCAAAATTACCTTTCTACGGCACTTTGTGACTGTCCGATTGTGCGAAATGCTATGACCTGTCAAAGGTTTCAATTATTTTCGAAATATTTGCATTTAAATGACGAAACCCGACGACCTGAAACAAATGATCAAAATTACGACATTTTGTATAAAGTGAGACCACTCTTAGATATCGTAGGAGAATTTAAAGATCACATGCTGCCAGGCTCTAATCTGTCAATAGACGAAGCTATGATAGCCTTCAAAGGCAGATTGTTTTTCAAGCAATATATGCTAAAAAAAACAGAAAAATGGGAAATCAAAGTGTGGGTGATTGCTACTAATGCAACTGCCTATGTTTTTCGTATGATAATTTACCTAGGAAAGAAAACTGAAAAAAATAAAGATCTTTTAATTGGCGAGCAAGTTGTCATGGAACTCAGTCCAAATTACCTCGGGAAATATCACCATTTATACTTTGACAACTTTTTCACGACGTTAAAACTGATTAGGTTGTTGCTGGAAAATAAGACGTATGCTTACGGAACTTTCCGACTTGGAAGGAAGGGTTGACCTGCTGCACTATAACATACAAAAAAGGCTCCAAAGCTAAAAGCAGGAGAATCAAAAATCGTTCAGTCTGGAGATATCACTGCTATTATTTGGCATGAATAGCGTGATGCCAGAGTCTTAGCTTCAGGGATTGATCTCACTAGCAATAAAAAAGTATTGTGAAAATATGGGTGGCGTCGATTTGGCAGACCAAAAAAGGGCTTATTACTCGGTTGGTCGTCCCAGTAATAAGTGGTGGAAGTATGTTTTCCATTTTACAATTAATACTGCCATCATAAACAGCTTCATCTTATTTGATTTAACAAATCAACCCCAAACCTCAGCACATGGATGCAGGCAACTAAATTTTAGAAAAAACCTAGCACAACTCATCGGAGACTTTAGTTCAAGAAAAAAAATTTTCCGAAGAATATTTCAGGATTCCGAGTAGGAGCAGCAGCTTCACGATTCAGCAACCATGTTCCCTTCATAACTTGATTAAAAATATTACAAATCCTAAAAGATGACGAGTCTGCAAAATGAAAGAAGTAATCAAAAGAAAAATTTTCATGTGTGAAGAATGCGACGTACCTTTATGCAAAGAAGAATTCTTTGCTTATCACAATCAAACAAAAATTTAAGTACTTTGTTAAAAAATTATAACCTGAATCATCTAAAAAGGACGATGAATTAAAAATGAGCAAATTCCAAATTTGTTGTATGATTTTCTTCCTTACCTGTCACGAAAACATAACTTCTCCTTCCTACTATTGCAGAATGTGAAATGACCTTTTTATGCGCGAAAATTGCATGAAATCTTGCGAAAAACGCTTTAATACACAACGTCCCCTTAAATTAAATGTAAATTAAATGAATTTTGAAATAATTCTTCGACTCCAAGGGTATTTTGTTCAATTTGACGATTCCTTCTTGAGGTTATGTTCCACATGGGTTTCGTATTATAAACCTGTCACTTTTCATCCACTTTGAAGCAATTTTGTTAAAAGTTCCCTACATCACTTGATAAAAAAAACTACAAATCCTAAAAGTTGTCAAGTCTGCAAAATGAAGGGAGTAATAAAAAGAAAGCAATTTTCATGTGTGAAGAATGCGACGTACCTTTATGCAAAGAAGAATTCATTGCTTGTCATAGTCAATAAAAAATGCAAGTACTTTGATACAAAATTATAATCTGAATAATTTAAGAAGGATAGTAAATTAAAAATTAGAAAATTCTAAATTTGCTGCATGATTTTGTTCCTTACCTGTCACGAAAACATATATTCTTCTTCCTACTATTGCAGAATGTGAAATGACCTTTCAGGCGCAAAAATACCATGAAATCTTGCAAAAAATCGTTTTAATAAACAACGTTACCTTAAATTTAATGTAAATTAAATGAATTTTGAACAATTCTTCCACTCAAAGGTATTTTGTTGAATTTAACGGTTCGTTCTTGAGGTTATGTTCCACATGATGATTTCGTATCATAAACCTGTGACTTTTTATCAAATTATGAGCAATTTTGTTGAATGTTCTTTAACTTTAATACTGATACTTCATTTTGAGTGCTTTTACATAATAATTTACATATTATTTAGAAAGTTTCTATCGAGCGGGGCACTTGTGCCCCTAGAAATAGCTATACGATACATCTCTGTCGCATTTACACACATCACGTTACGTAAATGAGCACTACTACTGGTTGTTCCCTTTCTACATGCCTTATTTGACGATTTTTGACGATAACGGTCAAATGATCAGACAGAGGGTTAGAATTGGCGAGTGCCTGAAGCGCACGTGTTAAATTTTGTTGTCAAACATAAAATTTGCCCACTTCCGGCCTCTTCAGGGACATGAGTAAAATGTTAACAGATAGAGCATACATTGAAGTATGATGTCCCATTGAAACCCCAAAATAGATACTTTTGACATTTGTTCAGAAAAACCCAAATATCTCGTAAACCACGATTGATAAAGTGGACCCTTTCTTTAGAGAACGTCGCATGTTGTTTGTTAATAAAAATTATTAGTACCCACGTATAACTCTTTTTTGCTTGAAATATCATTGTGAAGTATCCAATAGTGTATTATGTGGCCAGCGTGTGAACGAGGTGTTTTTGGGCAAGGATAACTATTGTCCTGAGTGCCTTCAGCGAACCGAAACCGGAGTTGCAGACGAGCCTTGGCGAACCGAAGACGGATGTAAAGCTAAGCCGACGGCCTGAGATGAGAAAAATCATTCGAGCCATAAACAGTCAGCGCGTATGCACCATACGATATTTTTTCTGCAGGCATGAAAACGTTGCTTTTTGTCGGCTGTTTTCCGTCGGCAAAGTGGGACATGATATAGTCGGCACTTTTTACAGCAGCTGAACTGCGTACACATTTCACTGCAAATTTTCTTTTTTCGGCACTACGAGATCTGTCCGGAAAGTATCCGTCAAAGGCAATGATGTCCCCTTCAAAGTACTCCCCTGCGGAAGTAAGAACGTTCTTCCAGCGATCCTCCTCCTTTCGAAACCACTCCTTAAAGTCACTTTTCAGAATAGCTAACAGCTGCTTCGTCCCATTCTGTTTTATTTCCCCTAAGTCTTGAAATCGTTTTCCTTTTGGACGATGATGGGCAGGTGCCATGTCGTGGTGTAGGACCCAGTCGTCATTTTTCCACAAATCTTAGTTCAAAATTTCAGAAAAAAAGTTTTTGGAATACCGAGGTCTTCTTCTATCGCTCTGTGTTGACCGATATTCGTTAATTAACACTCGAGCTCGTTCCACATTTCGAGGTGTTTTTGCCGTTGCGGGCCTGCCAGAGCGAGGAACAGTTTCCACATCGCCTAAACCGCTCTTTAACTTGAGTATCAAATATAGAATCATCACCATACACTTTCCGAATCATAACGATAGTCATCGAACATGAATGGGCAAGTTTTTGGCAAAATGTAATGCACACTCTTTGTTCGGTGCGTTCGTTTACGCAATTGAGTACACTAGCCGACTAGAGATTCGCAGGTACGTGTTAATTAGTAGAAGTCCTCACAGAGGTCCCTCCTAAATGGTAAATATCTATTTTTGACAATAGAACAACTAGACTGCTCGTAGAAATTAGCTACAAAACAATTAGATATTTCTAGAAAATGTAAATTCAATACATTTTTTAAAAACTTCGGAGCTTCCAAAGCATAAAAAAAAAATGTTTAAGAAGTTGGAAAATAATATTTGAAAAAGTGACTGTAATATTATGTAGAGATAATGCAAAACACTCTAAACTCAAAACTCGAAGTTAGAGGGAGTCGAGGAGAGTTTTTTAGGTTTCAAGGTTTGAGTAATCGAATAGTTTCAAGCTACTCGAAAGTTCCGAGTTCTCAAAACATTGCAGATAAAAAAGGTCGAATTCTTTCATTTTTACGCAAAATATGTGTTTTAGCAATCTAAAAACACTTACATAGAAATTCGGTGAATAAATGGTGCATGAGTTAGTTGATGAAGTAGTCATTGTTCAGAAGTTGAATGTTACAAACAGCAATCAAAGGGCTTGTCAACCATGCTATATTATAGTTCTTAGACGTTTTAAGTACATATAAGCAATATAACAATTTTTTCAATAATAGGAGTGAACATATTATAGTTATTCTATAGCTAATAAATGGATGTGAATACATGATAACGCAAGTATATCTGTTATAGTAATTATTAGAATCATAATCCGTGAAATGAGCAAGAGAATAAACAACGTTCGATATTAAAACTCAAATCGATACTCAAGTCTAAGGGAACTTGATTCATCAAAACTATCCATACACGATAAAGGGTTCGAACGTGACTGCAAGCAAGGATTCGTTCATAGATGCTTGGTGGCAAAATTTCATCCGCAAATGATTGCTAGCCACATTCATTGCATACGTGCCTGAAAGCAACAATTTCATCCCTATCGTTACCATAGAGATGATAAGCTACATAAACTTCAGATTCAACCTTGGTTGACGTCTTTACGTTTCAAGCAGTCACTCCGTAAACTTCGATTCTCGAAGCGCGAAACGTTCTAATTAAGTCACGCATCTTCTATCTCATTGGAAACTATTCCTTAACGAAGAAGTCCGTCGTGTTCACGTTCGCAAAAACAACTCATTGGTGAATTTGCCTCCGACTTGTTTCGTGCAATTCACTTAATATAAAAACTCCCGGTAGAATTTCGTCGCTGTTCTACGACGTATCGGGGATACAATCGACAAAACACCATATCTTGCCCTTTCTGAAATAGTAAGGTAATGTAAGTTTTTAACCTATATCATGTTAACTACGAGACCGATCGCGCGCTTGAGCGCGCGTGTTTTCGTCATTTGGAATATTTTGTAATTATCTTTGAAATTTTATTTGCAGTGAGAGCTAATTCAAACTAATCCGAAACAATCCAAAGCAAGTTTTCAATCCTCTTGAACCATTCTCAATCTGTGTTTCAACCCCAAATTAAATCCCAATCTCAATACATGTCTCAAACCCAAATTCAATCCGAAGGGATCCGAGGCTCATTTATAAATCCTTCTACATTAATGTATCAGCACCAACTTCAATCCGCACCCATACCGTGTCCATATTTCAATCCGCCCCTCCAATCCTTTTTAATACGTCGGACTTCTTTATTTCAACCAGAATGAATCCGACTAAATCCGACAGCAGTCCGGGTGGATAAGTGTGAATCCGGAACCAATGCGCATGAATCACACACAAATCGGAAACAAACTTTCACTCCTTCTCAGTCCGATGCCCAATCTGAATGAATCCAAGACTCATCCAACAAGTATTTTCAATCCTTCTCAATTCTTGCACAAACATTAACTTCAATCCAAAACAATCCGAATTAATCCAAACTCGCCATTGAATTATTTTTTAATCCGAATGAATCTATCGCCTTTTAGAATATCTCTAAAATTTTGACAGTTTTCACGCATCTTCCAACATTTTCCGGAAATCTGAAAATGTATCAAATTTCGTCAATATTAACACTAATTGTTATTTATTATTAATTTTTCCAGTTTTCGCGTATGTCTCACCACTTTCGATATAATTCAAAATTTTGATTTATCCTTTTGAAAATCTTTTTATTGTGTTAGCTAATGGTGGCCGAGGACCAAACGTTGTATAAAACCCTACATAATCACAATCAAACATAAACTTCTTACTCAACGCAAATTCTTTGCAGGATTTAATTCTTTCATGTTGCCTGAATATTTTAAGTGATAAATGAAAAAAATCGTTCGAGCCCTTTTTTGAAAATTAAAATTTTCATTTTTTGAGATGTTTTTTTTTTATAAAAAACTATAATTTTATGTACGCTTTTATACATAAAATATGTGGTAAAAACAGTTCCGGCAAACTTTTGTTTCAAACAAAAACTGGGTCTTCTATAGAGGTTTTTGCAGCCCTATTTGCGCTCCAAAAACCTCTATAGAAGACTCAGTTTTGGTTTGACACAAAAGTTTTTGAGATATTTTTTACTACATATTTTATGTATCACAGCGTACACATAATTAAAATTTTGTATTACAAACAAAAATCAAAATTTGAATTCTCAAAAAAAGGGCTCGATCGATTTTCTCATTTTTCACTTAAAATATTCGGGAAACATCGGAGAATTAAATCCTGCAAAGCACATAATAATAAAAATAAAAGCAAAAACAAAAGCGTTTTTCTTTTGTTTATATCGTTGCATCCCTTTTGGCTTAATGAAAATTTTATTCCCGTCTTTATTTAAACAGAAGAAAAATGCGTTACCTAATATGTGCTCGATCCCTAAGAAGTTTAAGTTGAAGTTGATTGATGCTCAACGTGACCGGCTGCGAGATCAATCAATATTTTTTTTTTATAATTTTGAAAATACTTTTACTTTCATTAAACCGTGAAAATTTGGTCGGTTTTCCCGTAACTCTTACTGTTTTCGAGATAAATCAAAATTTAAAATTAGTTTTTGAATTTTTAAATCATTCTACTGGGTTAGTTCAAGTTTGTGCACAACAATCCTGCTCTGCAAACACCTTAAAGTTTGCTCAGTTTTCATATATCTTTGATCGTTTTCGGTATAAATCAAAATTTTTATTATTCTTTTGAATTTTTAAAATCCTTTTACTGGGTTAGTTTGAGTTGCTTGAAAAAAAACCCTCTGCAAAATCCCTAAAATGTAATTAGTTCTCACGCATCTCTGATCGTTTTCGAGATATTTCAAATTTTTAACTTTTTCAAATTTCTAAAATCTGTTTACTGCTCTAGATCGGGGTGACCGAGGACCACCCCCTTTTGAAAATATTGTCAGTTTTGGCGTATACCTCACAGTTTTAAAGATAACTCAAAATTTTCATTTTTTTTTTGTATTCAAAAATTTTTTTTATTGGGTTAGTTCCGAGTTGCTCGAAAACAAAAACCCCCTCTGAAAAAACCTTGAAATTTACTTAGTTTTCACGTATCTCTGACCGTTGTCGAGATAATACAAAATTTTGATTTTTTCTAATGTCGAAAATCTGTTTATTGGGTTAAGTCGGAGTGACCGAGGACGTTCCCATTTAGAAAACCCTGAAAATGTTGTCAGTTTTTGCGTATTTCTCACAGTTTCCAGGATAAATGAAAATTTTCATTTTTTTGTATTTAACAAATCTTTTAATTGGGTTTGTTCGAGTTGGTCGAAAACAAACCCCATCTGAAAACCCCCTAAAATTTACTTAGTTTTCACGTTTCTAGGACCATTTTCGAGATAATTCAACATTTTTATTTTTTTCTAAATTTGAAAATCTGTTGACTAGTTTAGGTTGGGGTTGCCGAGGACCATCCCCTTTTAGAAAATCCTGAAAAGGTTGTCAATTTTCGCGTATCTCTCCCCGTTTCCAAGATAAATCAAAACATTTATTTTATATTTCATTTTAAAAAAAATTTTATTTTGTTAGTTCAAGTTGGTCGAAAACAAGACACTTCAAACTTAATTAGTTTTCATGGTTTTCACGTATCTCTGACAGTTTTCGAGATAATTCAAAATTATTTTTTTTTTTTTTGAATTCCTACAGTATTTTTTATTAGGTTAGTTCGAATTGGTCAAAAACAACCCCCCTCTGTGAAATCTTTAAAATTTTGTTAGTTTTAGGGTATATGTGGCCCTTTTAGAGATGATTCAAAATTTTTTTTTTTTAATTTTGAACATTTATTTACTGATGTAGTTCGAGGTGGTCGAGCACCTTCGAATTTGTAAATTTATAGGTAAAATTAAACGATTATCAACATCTAATAACCGAAATGTATCTAAATTATTTAAATCACTTAATATAAAAGATTCAAAATTTACGTTTTTAAAATCAGGAATTTCATATCTTTAGAAACCCTTTAAAAACCCCTGAAAATGTTGTCATTTTTCACGTATCTCTCACCGTTTTGGAGATAACTCGAAATTTTGATTTTGTTTTTATTTTGAAAACACTTTCTTCCCTTTTCCCTATGTTTAAAGAAAATAAAAATGAATGTCACGTAAATTATAACTAACTCGACTCAAACACGCTTATTTTTATTCTCAATTTTTAACTATTTTATTAATTCATTATGTATAATAATTAAGCCAGAAACGTTGACTCTTTTCAAATTTGCGCCTACTTGAATTACCGAGTTATCAAATCTTTTTTACATTAACGACTTATCAAATCTTGCTCTCGATTCTCGACAGCTGATTCGCTGAATCTACTGTGACATACATTTAAGGAATTACGTATGAAACTATACTTTATCTGCTGAAGTAAATGAAGCTTATCTTATTTCTTATAAAAAAAGTTATTAATCTTCTTCTGGTAAGTCCAGAAGGAACGTTTGCATATTTTCAGTCGCAAAGTCTATCGACGTAAGTTTAAGCAATAAACAACTTCCAGCGAATGAAATGTTCAGTAGAATCAATAGAAGTTTTCTCTCCATGCACCTCACGATGTGTGGGTGAACCTTTCAGCTTTCCAGCAGATAGATGATAAATCTATGGGAGGATGAATCGAAAGCTTTCCGGTAGTCAACCTAGGCCATCGATAAGCAGCGCTAGTAACATGCTGCGTCTTTGCAGAAACATCTATCGATGAGCAGGTTCTCCCACCATCCCGCTACACCTTTCTTTGAGCTGCGTCGTGCGCTCATCTCTCGCCAAAAAGGTCCGATTGTCGGACTATTTCTATCATTAAGGATAGCTGTGCAGATCTTACACAGCGTGTCCAGACAAGTTATTCGCCTGTAATTCTTGGGTTCAGACAATTTGCCCATCTTCAGGAGGAGTACTGTGCGGCCTTCCACCAACCTCTCCGAAATAGGTTCTTTCGACTTTAGATATAAGGTGAAAATGCGAGCCAGATCCTGGTGGGTTGGAGAAAAATTTTTCCACCAGAAGGTTATGATACCATCTGGTCCCGGAGCGGTATAGTTCTCCATGTCTCTTAATACTTTTTTCACCTCCTCAGTAGTGATAGGTGGGTATTTCTCCACAGGTATTTGAGGGCACTGCATTGCTCCTTGAAGCTATTTATGCTCCTTAAGTCTTTATTCAGTGGGTGCTGGACTTCTCTCTAAAATGCCTTGACCTCCTCTGGTTTGGTTTCGTTTTACGTTTTCATCCGCCAAAGTCCTCGCTGCATCGGACACATTACAACTGATGGTCCAGCGGTCGGACTCTCGGAAAAATCTCTACGAATGCCTGTTCGCGGTTGGTGTCAGTGTCGCCTCTCTTTCTCTGTTGTCGGCTTGTTTTGACTGCTGTATAGTAGGCGCTTCGCTCATATAGGTTGTCCCAGACTCCAGTGTCCGGGCTTATATGACTGTATAAAAATCAAAATCAAATAAATGTAAATTTATTTTTCCAAGAATCAGTAGAAGCTTTAGTTTCTGAGTTATAAAATATGTATGCTGGAACAATCAGGAGCGCGGTATAAACAGTCGTGTGTGCGTGAGCGGGAGTCTAACGCAATGTAGTGACCGCTGGTCTCCCGTCGCTAACCCCACCTTGGCGCTAGCTTCAATAAAACTGCGCTGATCTCACGCTCACACACGCACGTCTGTTTATACCGCGCTCCTGATTGGTCCAGCCTAAATATTTTATAACACAAAAACTTCAACTTTTTTGGAAAAGGAATTTTCGATTTATTTTTTTAATTTATATACAGTTGTGTAAGTCCGGACACTTGAGTCTGGGATACCCTGTATAACCCCTTTTCCAGATGTCATTAGCAGGGTTACGAAGTAGCTGAAGAGAAATGTGCGAGAACTCTTGATGTTTCTCGCACCACAGAGCATGCAGTCGCGTCATGTCACCTTGTCGCTCATGAGCCATACTGGCATCATAGTACTCCAGCAGGTCGTGCCTCAGTCGATTCGTCCACTCGAAAGTATTAAGATTTTGCCGGTCCATTGTATTGACACTGTCTTGATTGGCTCCCCCATATCTAGGAGTAGGTAGGGAAAAGGACTCGTCCATGCTTGTAGAGCCCCACATGCAAGAATAAGGCTGTATACTCTGAGAATTCGCCCGGTATCCCAGAGTCACCATTTAAGACACCTAACCCAGGTGGCATTCAGCTTTCGGCACGGTTGTTACGCCTCCGCTTGGGGGTTATTCTTTCGGGACCATCCCATCAGAAAAAAAACTCTTGATACAGGGATACTCTATCCGCCACCTCAGGACACATCCGGTGGCCTTGCCATAGGTCCTTCAGTTCGATTCCAAAGGAACCGAAACTGAAAACGCAGGGGAGAGGCAAGTTATCCCTGTGGTAACTTTTCTGACACCTCTTGCTGAAAACTCTTCAAGCCAAAAGAATCGATGGGCCGTGCTTTCGCAGTTTTTATGCATGCAGAACATCGAGGTCAAGCCAGCTTTTGCCCTTTTTCTCTACGCGAGGTTTCTGCCCTTGCTAAGCTGACCTTAAAACACCTGGGTTATTCTTTCACATATGTACGAATCGAACCGGATAGCACACACGCAGAAAAAAGAACCTTATATTTTACTGCAAACCAAGTTAAATCTACTGATCTTCCAAGTTCATATCGACGCCTCCATTCAATATGAGTCTATCTGCTGAAAGCGCCGTGTATCAGACTATGCGCTGTGAATAAGCATAGGGAATAGTCTCATACAGGGCGCTGTCAGCACATAGGCTTATATTGAATCGAGGCGTCGATATATGGACATCGCGATTGTTCAGTAAATGTTACAATTATAGGCAATTAAATACGACTATCACTACCAATTCTCAAGTGGTGCTGACCTGCGGATCAGTAGATTTTACCCATCCAGTCGCTATTCTACACTGTTCCTCGACGCTGAAATTACAAATTATCGCATCACTTTGACGGATAATATAAGCAGATTTAACTTATGTTAACGGTATAGACTATAGTTAGACAGCACTGTAAATAGTAAAAAAATATTGCTAAAAAATAATTAATAAATAGACACACGTTTAATTCTTAAGATATATTTTCGGATATACTTATCGGTATTTGTAAGTTACAACGCTTATAATACAATTAAAATTTCGCACACAACGGGGGGGGGGGGGGTTTTGAACGCATAAACTTAAGCACACAAGTCGATTATCTTAACCACTACACTATTACACGAGTTGCGATCTGTAAGATAATCCCGAAATGCATTTGCAACTGAGGTGGCGACCTCGGTAACGACTTCTGAATACGCGTCCATGCCATCGCGCGCACACGACAAATGCTCTCACATTTACCTCATATCCATAAAAGCGAGCTAAAACAGTCGCGGAACACAAACACGTCTTGCCCCAATAAACTTTCAACTGTACGCGATCCGTGAATAAGTTGTTCCATTCAAAATTGTGTTATTTATTATAAAACCCCTTCACTGCTAAGTGGAAACATGGAGTAATGTGACGACTGTCACAGAAATGTCAAAAATAAATGTTTCTTAGGTGATGCAATCCATCCATTACCGATTGTGCCATGCATTCACCCGGTGGCCCGCGCGGATAGGTTGCGTTGTTACGACTTGGAGGGCGAGCTAAGCAAGCCAATCGGATCGGTAGCATGTACCGATCCTTCTGTAATTTTCATCGCACCACTACTGTAATCTTGGTTCAGTAGATTTTTCATATCTTACAGTATTTAATACTAGGGAAAAGAGATTTATTTTACTAAAGAAATACCGTTAAATTCACCTTAACTTCATTGTGACATTTACGAAATGCTAAGTGATTTTGACATTTTCACCTCCTCATTAGGAGCATTTTTTTACTGTTACGGTTACAATATACACTTTATATACCCAGGTTGCAGATAGAGAGTTCCTGTATCAAGTGTTTCTGCAAAATATGGTTACAATAAATATGTGCAGTCGCTAACATTTGTAACTCTGGAATACCGGGCGACCACCCAGAGCATACAGCCTTATCCTTGCATGTGGCGCTCTACAAGGATGGACGAATCCTTTCCCTAGCTACTCGTGGGAACAACGATGACAATACCAAACGCAGCTGTAGATGCTGAAAATAATTTGAATGGAAACATGACGACGAACCGGCGAAACGCTCACACTGAGTGACGAATCGACAAAAGGATGACTTGCTGGACTCTTATAATCCTAGCATTATCCCTGTTCACGGAGGTTTCATGGCGCGTACGCACACTCTGTGGTGCCAGAAACACCCAGAGCTTCAGCCAAAGCTGCCTTCCTCTCTAAAACTGGATATGAATGTAGAGCGCTTCCCTCACCGCTGGATAAACAAGCTGCAGACGAATATGAGGAAGCGACATTAAGACCAATCGGAGAAAACAGGCACCACTTGAGAAACGATAGCGATTTCAGGATAAGGACGAACATGAACATCCAGGTTCCTCCTGAGCCCCAAGATCTGGCTGAAATGGATGACTCCCTTCGTGAGGATATCTTGGAGTCCGAACTCTGGACCATCAATTGTTCAGTTTATGATGCGGCGAGATCTTTAGCTGATTAAAATCGAAGGCTAAAGCGGACGATGGATCAAAAGACCCATCACGCCTCTTCAGCGATCTCCCTGTTGCTGTCAAAAATCTACCGAAGCCCGACGAGGTAGAGATTGCAAGCCAACTTCAGAGTGCTTGAAATTTCGTCGAGGGGTGCACAAGAGAGATTGGTATGGAATCCGAGGGAAATAGAGTCAATTGTCAGAAACGAGAAGTGGCAAATTTTCTGGAACTGCGCTTTTCGTACAGCAGTCTCCATTGCAAACTCGAGGCCTGACATCATTCTCCTGCACTTTGAGAAGCGAACTATATTCGTGATCGAACTCTCGGCTCCGGCCGACTACAATATCACAGCCAAAAACAAGGAAAAGGAAAAGTATCGAGGCCTCAGAAGGGAGCTGCGGCGAATGTAACCAAAATATTCGGGTAAAATAATTGTTCTTGTAATCAGTGCTCTCGGAGGTGTAAAGCTATCACTTCTATTGCTATTGTTGTTGTTATGGTGGCTCGCTCATTTGCCGGGCGCTATCCAGCTTTCTCTCCTCAGTTCCGTTTCCACCTTCGTTCCGGACACTTGTGACTTCTTTCTGAGACCAAGTTGGACGTGTTCCATTTCTTAAAGTATTATTGATTATCGGTTCAAGTTCCGACCCGTGGAAAAAGTATTAATGCTTACTCGAAAACAAAGTGTTGCAAACTGAAATAAGTGATTCTTCAACAGTGTCTCGTGTCTTTGCCTACTTGGATAATTAAAGCGAATTAGTAATATTTCGACTAGATCTTTAAAACATCAGTTGTTTTTCGACTTTGCAATCTAGCATCTCTATTTCATTGACTTGTTAATTGATAAAACGTTGCTCCCTCGCTGCTCCACACCCGCTGTCATTAATTCGCTAACAATTTCGTATAACAATTTATGAAGTCCTACTGGGGAAATCACTAAAAAAAAGTGCCTGATACTCTACGTCCGGGTTGATGTGGAAAAGATTTCATTTTTCAAATTTTTACGATGTAGTCTATTTCCTGATTCTAAATAATTTATCAATCAATCATTCGATCGTTAGTCAATTAATAAACAGGTTTTTTTTTCATTAATTGCATAATTAAATAATTAATTTGTTTACATATTCTTTTATTATCAACAATTAACAATAAGTATTTCATCTGTGATGATTAGTTTATCAATTTTCGGCATGTTTAACATAAAATAATACACTGTCAAACTAATCCCTTCAATCACATTTTTTATGAATAATAAATGAACATCGTAAAAACAGTTGATATATCATTTTTTTTCTTTCACTTTCGACAACATATATTCTGGAAGGAACTTTTACAACGAAAATACATATAATATGCATACAATTTTTAATTCTTTTTAACGAAAAATGAGAAAAAAAGTGTATTCGCAATGCACTACAGATGCATATATGCCACAAAAATACTTAAATACGGTCGCAGTATATTTTCCAGTATGCACAGAGCCTGCCAAATGGAAAGGATAACAGTTTTATGGTCATAACTCGTGACCTGTAAGAGCTAAAACATTTTATTTTATTTTACGCAAAATTTGGCTCCCTATTGTTAAGCTTCTTAACATTTTGAAAAATAAGTCAAAAGTGGTCACCTCTGAGAGGCCACAACTTATGACCTATTGGGGCTAGGTTATTGTTTTTTCAGAATGACTCATAATTCCGTATACTTAAATTAAAATCCAGAACATTTTTTCATAAAATTAACAGGTTCGAAAAGAACATTTCCTTTCTAGCAAATTAGAAATTTCCATCAGGATCCCTCAATAAACCGTTTTAGCAAAAAAATGCGCTTTACTTCTCAATACGGTAAAAAGACCTTTTTAAATACGAGATGCCTGGACTAGTTCTACGATTTAGCGGTTCAATTATTCGGGCTTTACCACCCTAACGTAATCAATAAATATTGCTCTCGCTCATTCTCATATTTCTGAACTACCGTCGCCTTAAACTCGGGACGTGAGACATCCTTTTTGGTTAGTAATGAACCACGTGGAAGAAAAAGAGGAAAATTAAAAAGAATTAAATTTTGTTAAATAAAACATTTTTTCCATTAAAAAAAAGGAATAACTGAAATTTTTTAATGAATACGAACAGGTTTTGTAAATTTTATTACAAACAGAAGATTATCAAATCTACAGAATCAAGAAAAAATGTTTTACAAACTGTATTTATTGGTGATATGAGTAATTAATCAATTAAACCGATTAAAACGTAGTGATCAAATATTTTATCCTAAATTTGAGATTATATTTCGGTTTAAGTGTTTTATGCTTTATTTATTCATAAAAACGGTAGATTTGTGTGGCATTTGATAGTTTTTGGTATAAAAAATAGAAAAATGTTGAGAACTTGTTTTATGAATAAACTATAAGCTTTAGTTCCCGTACAATTTCCGGTTATCACGATTTTCCCACACGCTAGACATCCTGGATGCACAGTTCGAAAAGTGTATTTGACAGCTCCTGTAAAAAGTATTAGCTATATAAACTGCTACTTTGATGGACGAAAACAGGCAACATAAAACGACTTTTTCATGCCTGTGACGGAAAAAGATTATTTTTTTATAACACGTCATAGGTAAGTAATTAGAATATTATACAACTATGAGCTCGCATTTTTTGATAATCATCACACTCACCGTAAAAGCTTAGGCGAAATTTCGGTTGTAGCTGGCAGTATTTTGTGGTGATTTATGACAAATAACCATATATTATCGTTAAATTTGACAAAAAATATCACAAATTAAAGTAAAATTTAGGTTAACTATCCCGTTCATTTCTAAAAGTTCTGAAGAGTTCTCTTAACTCGGCCAACGAAATCAGGGCTATTAACACACTAATCCCTGTCCTCTGTGACGCTGCAGTTTTTGCAACTCACAAAAAGGCGATTCTTCGAAGGCGATTTAATAAAGTTGATATTAAATTGTCACTTTGGGAGTTACAAGATGCCTACAGCTTGTTTCTGGATATTGTTAAATTTAAGTATTGGCTGATTCCTTTGTTTTCTTTTTTTTTTTGTACAATTTTCTTCGAGTTTACCAACATCGTGGCAGCACCGAAGAACTCTGATGGCCAAGGAAACGTCCAAAGAATTCTCAGATCCGATGTTTCCACTTAGAATCTACAGCGGGCGAATTCATATTCTGCCACCCAGTAACATCAGTCATTGCTGCCAACCTAACAACTTACCCTTCTCCGGAAACCATCGCAGACATGCTATCAGAATTTCGATTGATGTTAGAAGACGTTCCAAAATTACTGATTTCACCATTTCACCTGCATTCTACCTTGCTTTTTCTGGGCACACATTACAAGTTCAGGAAGTAATTGCTTCTGCGCAAGACTCGTGCGACGATGAGCGAGAATAAAAGTTGTCTTCCAGAGAGTTTTATCGGATAGGAAGGTCTACGTCTCAAATTAATTAATTATTTTTCTCATACATGCCATTGGCATCTGGCGGTGCCTAGTTGCCTAGTAGTTTTTGTTAAAATAGTAGGTTTCCATTGTGTTCATTGAAGCGCAGTCAAGCCGTTTCCCCGGAAGCTCTTCGCGAGGATAACCTCCTCGTCGATCGAAGAATCGCTATCCAAGGAAATTATATCCAACTTTCGCTGTAAAAAGTTTCAGCCGGTAAGGTCTTTTGCTTATAATCATAGGAAAACCTATGCGTATGTGGGTATTAGAATTGCCTATTGTCTGTTATACGTTATATTATTTAATCTTGCTGAAAATGGATTCTATTCAGATTCTTGATTTTTGATTGCCGAACACGTGGACACAGAGTTTCTCTTATTACGAGGATTTGAAGTGTCCCTTGATTTTGACCCTGAAAACTTATAATTGCTCATGCTATTGTGAAATTATTTGCCAAACTCCTTGAAATATTAGCGATAACTCCCCCACTCTCAGTTACATTAGTATGATGTCCGCTGAGTATATTTATAATTATAAATTATACTCAGTTAACATCCAAAATTCTTCTTTCTTTCGTTGACAAGGCATTCTAACCTCAGCTGTCAGAATACTTAAAATTCCGTGCCGCGCAGCCCCGAAAAAGTGTTAGTCTTTCTGGCAAATCACAGCGCAAGCGCGGTACGCTTTTCGTCCGACGCTTGTAGACTTTGACGTTGCGAGAGCGAACCAATCGCGCGAAGCCCCCTCCCAGCGACATCGATGAAACGATCCTCGCTAGTGAACCCCCACTCTCCTGTGTCGCGAGTGGTGCGCCGCCGCTGAAGCGAAGCCGATAAGAATACGGTCCGCAAGACCAAGAAGACAGATCTCCCCGGGCTTCGGTCCAAGCCACATCTTCCTGGTTTCTCCGCTCCAACCCTTGCCCGAGCGAAGAAGAGCCAACCCAAGGACCCCCCCCCCCCCGGATCTCCCTGGATTTCTCCCGACTGGCACATCGTCTCCATTACCATCCCCACAAATGGATGACCTACCACACTCGCTGCCCTCAGTAACAATTTCTCGAATCCAAGGTGCACGATACCGCCCCCCTCCCAGTTACATCTCAAACAGTAGTAAGACGCGACCTTCCAATGTAACTAGTATTAGCAATAAACCTTCCACTTTAATTTTAAATTTACTTTACTTTTTTCCTTTTGCAAATTAGTTTCCCTCTCCCATTTAATTTAATAACTGTTGAATCAGTCTCAACCCACAGACTGACCTCAAGTAAAAATGTTAGCCTTAAAATGTAAGATCGTGAAGTTCGTGGATCATCTGCGGATTGAGCTTTAATTTTAAGTACAGTAGATTCTATTCAGAGACATTGATTTCTCGAACTTAGACTTGTATGTAACGAATGACCGTATTTTGAGATACTGAGCTAGTCAGCATTTTTGCCGGTAGGCTGCTTTTAAAATTATCTTGTGTTACGTAATTTCTAAATTATCGTACGCTATGTTGTTTTGAGTGAAATTAAAATTTATCTTATGTTGCGTTATCTTACGTTCAAATTTTTATTTGCAGTACCGAAGGGATATTATAACAAAGATAAAAATTATAAGATTACACCTCACGTACTGCTTTGGGCTCACCAAATTGTCGAAGACCGACCTTGAAAGGTTAGGGGGATTTATTAGAGTTTGAAATCGGGATTCCATTTTTCAGCCGCACGGTTGAATATTTTTGTCTAACTTTTTGCATACTTCATCTAAATATTATTCTGTTTTGCTGGACAGAGCCGATTTTTCTATAAAATATTTACATCTTGTTTAATAATCAAAAAAGGAAGGAACAATATCAGTGAAGCTCAATGTTAGCTGTGTGTGCATTTTCGCGTCATGGCCATCGACCCTTGTGAAACTCAAGAGGCAGACACCCCGGAGCGCATCGAATTACCCGTAACGAATGACCCCTTCATTGTTATGAAATTCAGGCCGGTCACAAAAACTTAAATTATGCAAGCACGGATTGATTCAATTTTAATTACGAGAATTAGTTTATACATATAATTGGAAGAAAGTGAAAAAAATATTTCTGAATATCGGTTAATATTTGCTGTAATAAAGAAAATGTTTCACTGCATAAAAAAGTGTAGCTGTGCCGAAAAGTTAACACCTACTCCCTCAATCTGAATTATAAGTAATCAATTAAAAACTACTGATTAAGAAGTCTTAGTAATTCGAATAAAAAGCCTTACTAAATAAATTAGCAGTTTGCTAGTAAAGATTGTGAGAGAACCTTACTAAACCAATTACTAGACGACTCCGGTCGATAAAAATTATCATTTTCATTTTGTGCACTTGAATTTCAAATAATGAACATTGAAATAAGATTAAAATGTATATATGTAAATGAAAGAAAAAACATGGTTAAAAATATGAGTGGTAAATATTCTGTCCGTAAATAAACAGAAGAAATTATTGGAATTTCTGTTTTTCAAACAGGAAACAGTATCCCCGAATCGCAGATTTTGATATTAAAATTGAAATGTAACATCGAATTTTGGTAATAACTCCATTTATTTTTATTGTAGTTAGGCCTTTCAAAGCTTTATATAATTTTCACGCAAACTGTTAAATGGATAACAAATTATACATATTATATAAAAATTTTCAACAATGCACGACTTCAGAGAGGCTTAAGATTGTTAAAAAACAAGTGGGTAGGCCCAGACTTCCTTAACGTGTGTAGAGGTGCTAAGGGGAGGGGCTTTCAAAAATAAAAATGTTTTGAAAATTTTTTATCTTTTCAACCACAGATACTATACACTGAATACGTAGCATCGTTTTTGAATTTTTACTTCGATAAAGATCAAGTTCAAGGATCAAGGATTAAGTAAAGGATCAAGATAAATATCAAGAAGATAAGGATCTTGTGGGTTTTATGCGGGCGAAACAAATTTTTTGGCCAGCAGATTTTTTTTTTATACGATAGATTTTTCTACTTGTTCTCGCAAACGATGATAGATACGAAAAAATCTTAAAGTCAAAGTTTGCAGGTCTATGAAAGTTCTTTCAAAATACCTCTTATTCATTTGCGATAGCTCTTATCATTTACGAGAAAAACTAAAAATTCCAATTTTAGGAAAAAAATTCTCCAGGATCTCAAGAATGGTTCGGTCCGCATAATGGTTATAGGATACCTTTTTTCAATTAGAAAATCCTTGAGAAAATAATTGGAAGGACAAAGAAGGTAGTTTTTTGCAGAAAAATATTTTTTTGATGTTTTCAAAATTTGAAGAAAACCAATAAAAAATATTTTCTGGAAAACCCCGTCTTTCTTATTTCGCCCCATATTTTTTTACAATTTCTGCTCATACAATAAAGATATCGTATCACCTTTATGCAATGTAAACCATTTTTCAAGGCTTGAAGAATATTTTTTCCTAAACACGTAAGATTCCCGTTTTTCCCGTGAATGATGAAAGATATCGTAAAAGAACAACAGATATTTTTCATAGAACTTCTTTAGACGAGCAAACATTTATCTTCACATTTTTTATGTCACATTGTTGGCGAGAAAAACTAAAAAAATGCATCGTATGAAAAAAAAGTTCTGGTGGCCACAAAAGTTATTTAGCCCGCATACAACTCACAAGGTACATATCTGATCAAAGCATACATTTCTTAAAATAAAATGCCGCCATTTTCTTTATTTTAACCCTTCTTCAAATTTTCCTGCATGTTACGAAAGAAGACAAGAAACGCTACAAGAATCAACTTGAACATGAAAAAAGTATCTCAACTGCTTCAAAACTTACAGAGGTTGAAAAACAAAAATTTGTGTTTTTGGAAAACCAAAGCACAAGATTGAAATACGCATAAGTTCTTGGAAGACATTTTTGTTGTAAATAGGCAAAATACGTATCGCCTAATTTCCCCTAAAAAACAATAAGTTTTGAGTTGACAACCGAAAAAAGTGAAAAAAAAAAAATTTTGAAATCGGTTAATATCATCTGTTCTCTTTTTTGTTTGAAAATTGAACTTTTTGAAATGCCAAAAAATTTCCCTATTGCTTAGAAAATTAAGGCGAATTTTTTCGATGCGCAGTTTTTGCTAGTGAATAATAATAAAAAATTATAAATTTAAAACAACCGGCCGGAATCACATAACAATGAAAGCGTCGTTCGTACCTCATGAGTCGACACGCTACGCCGTATCTGGCTATACTTTCATATGCACTTTTACATTCCTATTACTAATGCAAATATTAACCAATTTTCATGAATCTTTTTTTCACTTTCTTAAAATTATATGAATAAACTAATTCTGCTAATTAAAATTGAATCAAGCCATGCTTTCATAATTTCAGTTTTTGTGACCGGCCTGAATCTCATAACAATGAAAGAGTGATTCGTTCCAGGTAATTCGACGCGCTCCGGGGTGCCTGCCTCGTGCCGTTTGTCGTGGGTCGATGGGGATGCCGCGAAAATTCACATAAATCTAACACTGAGCGTCACTGCTATTGTTATTTATTTTTTATTTTTAAACAAAATATAAATATTTTATCGAAAAACCGGCTATGTCCAGCAAGACAGGATAATATTTAGATGACGTATGCAAAAAGTTAAGACAAAAATATTCAACCGTGCGGCTGAAAAATGGAATCCCGTTTTCAAACTCTAATAAATCCCCTTTAACAGAACCATCCGCGTTGAAATTACGAAACTCTTAATACACCATAATAATTCGTCGGTTGAAAGGGTAGTTCTAACACGACATAGAGGGGACAGGTGCGTTGTAGATGTCAAGCAACTGTGTAAGTCACAAGTTATAAGTTGCAAGACTTTTTTAACAGCAAACCAGATGTTGTGCTTTACAACACGATCTGAGACGCGGATCTCGATTACACCCCCTCTAACAGACATCCCCTCTAACAAAAATCCATCCACGGCGAGCACCCCAAAACGTTAAATCAGCATGGAGTGGTTATTGAGGCATCCAATATTTGGTTGGATAAGTGCGTCCTGTTTCCTGAAACGGAAGGATTCGTCATTGCGATTCAGGAAAAGGCTGTCAGAACTATTTTCCTATACAACTAGGATCCATGAGTATAGTGAGCTAAGGCATGAAGTAAACACAATATGGAGGAATGTGAAACATGCATCTATTCATACTAATGTGATTTCGGCTACAGGCAATGTGCCCGCAAGATCCACTGAACATCTCGATCATCTAGGAGTCAGTCAAGAGCAGCAGCTCAAATAGAGGTTTTACTAAACAGCTGTCGCATTGTAAGAAACTTCCGAGACCGTTAGGAAGTAGGCGATTGAAAGTCTATGGAGTGACAGAAAATAGCTCTAAAAAATCATCCAGAGAAGACTTATGTCACCTTTAATGCGCTCGGCCGCTGTGTAAGAACAACATAAGGAAAAAAAAGCTTCTAACTACACCATGCTCTTAATTTTGTGTCCTCTACAACATCGTCCCAAGAGACTTCAAACATCGTATTAATTTAATTCGTAACATCGTTAACTTTTTGAATCTGTTTTTCTGAAAAACGCGAGAAGATAGAACATTTTCTTCTTCAGGCTCATATTCTACGAAAAAAACATACTGAAATGTCTCATCAATTGATGATAAACAAAATCTTGTTACCTAGTGTAATCAAGGAGCCTCGATGGCTCAGGTGGTTAGGCGCTCGGACTTCATGTTAGAGGTCCGAGATTCGATCCCTGAGCCGGTACCTCTGGGTATTCGGATCCCACGTTAAGCTGTAGGTCCACGCATCATTTACTTGGCTGAAACCCATTCCGTGAATGGTGGGGTGAAAAAAACAGGCTTTGTCCAATATGTCAAATAAGACACACTGCTATTATCAGATCACTTGATTGCATTACAAATGAGTTCGTGGCTTATGATATATGCCGGGAAAACCCCGTGCAAACTATTTATTTTATTTATCAGGAGCGCGGTATAAGCAGTCGTGCGTGCATGAGCGAGAGTCCAACGTAGTGTAGTGACCGCTGTTCTCTCATCGCTAACCCAACCTCCGCGCTCGCTTCACTAACACTGCGTTGGACTCCCGCTTACTCACGCACTTCTGTTTATAGCGCATTCCTGTTTCGCCCAGCCTAAATATTTTATACCTCAAAAACTAGAATTTCAAATGATTTTTGGCAAAGGAATTTTCCAGTTATTTTTTAAATATTTTTATACAGCTATACAAGTCCGGACACTTGAGTCTGAGACACCCTGTATAGAAACGTTAACGTATTTTTCGTTCGTCGGATATGTATGTGTACTGTACCTTTTATATTTATTTAATTCCCTGAATGCCTCTTTGTTTATAAAATTTGTTTGTAACAATAAAATTGTTGCTTAAACAATTTATTTTTAATATATTTCTGTCTATGCTGATATCCGCTGAATTATATTCATGGTTGTAAATACTATTTTTAACCATGAATAATATTCAGCAAATATCCATGATTTTTTCTTTCGTCGCCTGGGCGTCATAACCCCGCCTGTCATTCGAACTAGAATAAACTGAGTCGCGGCACTCAGTCGAAAAGTTAAAGTCCATTCGACAAACGACAGCGCAAGAGCGGCTTCGGTCATCCTTCACGCTCGTAGACTTTTGCTTGGTGAAAGCGCGCGAATCACGCGAAAACCGCAACCAGCAGCATCGCCAAAAAGACCATCGCTTGTTAACTGTTGCGCTGCGACCACGGGCCAATACCCCACCCACTTCTCTCCTGAGTCCACTTCGACGCTACTTAAATAAACGCAAGTTTTTTAGCTTACCTCGTCTACCTTATTCTCGGACCCCCACCTTCTAACGCTTGCACGCCGCCTTCACAGCAGCCTAACCGTTCCCCGTTATGTAGATGATTACTCCTGTATCGGTAGACATCGCTGTCATCGCAACGAACCGCTGGATCGCCCTGTATACCCTGGACTACATAAATCAACCTTGCCTTCTTTGAAGCAGATGTCCGTTACAAAGAGGATTACTCCTTTATCAGCGGTAATCGACGTGAGAATCAGCGAATATTCACTGTTTTAATCAGAGAAGAAGTAAAGACGTTGATTCAAACAGTGTAATTTTTGTTGGTTCAGATTTATAGAGTTTTTTTTTGCAGTTTTTATTAACGAAACATCTTAGGCAAAATTAAAATTGGAATTTGTCTCGAGGGATCGATGCGAAATTTTATGCAGAGAATATTTTTAAGCACTTTTTTTAATTGCTCGAAAATTTCGACCAGCGGCTTAATTTGTAAACGAAAATTCACTTCCGGACCATTGTGTGCAGTGTATGTACATTCAAATTTCAATATCTAGCATTTCAAGAAAAATGGTCTGAGTCGCATACAGGGCAGGGTGGACCAAAAATATAAATTTTGGAATTTTCGACCCGCGTCGACGCCAAATCCTTCTCTCGTAGAAACAAATAAATACATATTTTTTATTTTGAAATAAAATGATTTTTAGTACGTTGTAGAGTATTTTGAATTTTTCTCCTAATGTACGAATTAAAGTAGAGAAGTTTCAAGAGAACCTGAAGCGAGCCCTGAGATTTAACCCAGACGGCAGTTTTAGTGTTATTACTCTGTTATTTAACTCATTGAAGTCAAGTGTCCCCTTAGGGTTGGGGTATTGTAAAAAAATTAGTTGGTTCCCCAGAAAGTGCGAAAAAAATTGGGGAAATGTGCTGGGTTACAGGTTTGGGCCTGTAGCAGGGAGCTTTATGGTCGATCCTGCATCTGGAAGTACAAGTCTCTAACAATAAGCCACTCTGAGTTCAACTTAGCTGCCATAAATTCTTCAGGTTCAGAGAAAAGCTGCTGTTGGACTGAAATTTTTCATTTTCACTCATTTTCGTAATCGCTTCAAAACTATAAATTAAAAAATAATGAACTTTTTTTTTTCATAAATCTGTTCTCAATATCCTCAAAAATGCTTCTTGAAAATTTAAAATTAAAAAATCATATCAAAGGCTCGCTACGAGTGTACAAATATTGTAATTGTATGCAACTTTCAAGATGTCTCAATTTTTTTTATAACTTTGTTGATGTATTAAAATTTGACAAAATGCATATTTACTGAGAAGAGGACAAGTTTGTAAAAGGGTAAAAAAATTGACTTGTAATTTCTTGAACAAAATCAAGGAAGTAAAAAAAGGATACGTTTTACGTGTTAAACTCCATCAGACACAAAAATTGCTCTACAACGTACTAAAAATAATTTTTTTCCAAAATAAAAAATTTGCATTTATTTGTTTCTACGAGAGAACGATTTGGCGTCGACGCGGGTCAAAAATTCCAAAATGTATATTTTTGGGCCACCCTAATACAGGGTGATCCTGAACTCATCATATTTCTTGTACAAAACTGAACAAAAAACTACTGTGAAAAAATGTACGATCAATAGTTTTTAAACTATTGAGAGTTGTAAAGAACCAATGGGATCTCGCTATTCCCGCGCGTACATAAGCATCTTGCGCGAACTCTAGAACGTGATTTTTTTCAAGTCAGTAATACTAATATTCGCCATAGACAACAATTTCGAAGCAACGTGAAGTTCTCCAAACATATCAACCTCACTTGTTCATTGATTCCCTCGATTCAAGTTCTAGAGTTCGCGAAAGATGCTCATATACGCGCGGAAATATCGACCTCCCATTGGTTCTTTACAACTCTGAATAGTTTAAAAACTATTGATCATACAACATTTTGTCACAGTAGTTTTTTGTTCAGTTTTGTACAATGAATGTGTACGTAAAAGAAATATAATGAGTTCAGGATCACCCTGTTTACCTACCTATGCAAACAATATTTGTCAATCAATTTTTATACTTTTTTTTGCACTCGGTGGTTGTAGGGAAGTCGCTAATTCCTGCGGTATAAGTATTAAACTCTGAATTAATTATTGTTTTCTAGCATGAAAAACGCATTGGAAATCCATTTTTCTAGATTTTACCTTTTCCTTAGTGTACCTGAAATTACTTTTTCTAAAGTTAATACATGATTATCTGTGAATGCCATAATTACTTACAATTAAATCGTGCTTCCTTTTCTTACTATTTGTCCCAGGTGCACAATTTTCAGTTTTCTCTTCTTCTACCCAGTTTGGGAAAAGGTAATCTACATTTTCTTGTATTACGTCAGGATCTATCGGATTTAGGTGATCATTCAATTCACCTATCTCTTTAAGTTTAATACATGTCTTCACAGCAACAGACCGCTTAGCATCATCTATGGATGGCATCAAATCGCCCCAAATAATTCCCTTCAGAGGTGAAATTGTTGGTAATTGAAGCGATACCTGAAACAAAACATAAAATTACATTGCATTAACTTTCTTTAATTCAACCAATTTGTTTTTTTATCTGCGTGTCCACTAAAAATATACGATTTTTTTAAAGTGTAGCCTGTCTTAAATTCAGATTTAAGATTGATTCAAGGTTTAATTCAGGCATTGGATGCAAAAAGGAGATATGGAATTACTATACTGGAGTGATGAGGTCCCTTAGCACTTATGAATGAAGTTTCGAATTTTAGTTTTTAAATACATATCAATATTGGAAATTTACTGACGTACCCTTTTCTCTTAATGAAAAAAGATGTAGCGCTTTTAGTTCTCGAATTATTTATAAAAAACTGCTATTTTCTCTTATTAAAATATTTCACCTTTTTCACTTCAACTTGGGATGAAATGGGAACTTTTTGATATTTTTTAATAAAATTCATAAAGAAAAATGCATTGTCATGTTCTGCGACCGATGACGTTAGCGAAAGTTCAAAATGTTTTTTTTTTGGAAAAAGGTAATAATTTTTTCCGATGTGTTACATAATTCGTGCACAAACAACTTTGATCGTTTCGGAAGTTGAGCAAATTTTGAGCAAGCAAAAACTGACAGTGAGAAAGTGTTTCAGGAAGATTCAAAGAAGTTCTCTGGAAAGTTTTAGCACAATTGAAATGCAGTTCTCCCTCTCATCTTATCCCCTCTCATGTTGTCTGGCAAAATATTTTTACTTTTTATCACCGGCATTGACTCGCACGGGGCGTGATATCGGAAACACGCGCAAACAAGCACGTGTGGAAACGTCCGAACGGCCCTGATACTACGCTCTGATTGGTCATCCTCCCCCTTCTTCATAGTCGACAGTACGAGAGGACTTGGTTCCCAAGTCGGGACAAGATGAGAGGGACTACTGTAATAGTTAAGTAACTATTAAGTGGAACTCTGCCTTAGAGCTTGTCAGAGATTTTTTAATTCGAAAACAATAAATAAAATATGGACAATCATGGTTTATAATATTTTTTTCTCTCTGAAGAAAATATTTCAATTTTGCCATTTATAGAAACATGAACTTCATAAAAGTGTTAAAAATAAAGAATCTGTACACGTTTTCTTGCTTGTATCCTGCGTGCCTTCTGTCTGACCTCTATTTGTAAACATACTTGCATAATTTTCACATTGCTTTTCACACAAAAAAAAGTTTAACTACAGTTTGACTAAAAAAAAGTCTGGTTAAATTAACCAGTAAATTTAACTAGAATTATTTTTTGAGTGAAAGTTAAATCTTTTGTATTTGATGTGTTTAATTGACTAACTAATATAACAATCGAAATCTGCGCTAAATATATCATTTACACTTTAATTTTTTGATTTATCTTCTTGAATAAATTTATTTTTTACTTTTGTTTTTAATACTACCGACAATTGAACATTAGAAATTTTGATTTATTCATACCCATTTCACGTATCACTACCCTTTAGAATAAGCCCTGAGTTCTCGCATTTTAAATAAAAAGTGTCTGTATCTGGCCGGGCTCTGCGTCAGAGTTCCACCTACCGCTGTAGTAGTGTCTTACCGACCGGGCCGCCGCATAAGCGGGAGAAAATCGATTGCTTCGGAAAATTAAAACATCAATAGTTTGTGAAATCCTATTACAACTAAGCTGACAATTTTCAGAAAACTTCTTTGAACCTTCCTGACCAACTTTCCCACTGATAGTTTTCGCCTGATTAACATTCGCTCGACTCCCGAAACGATGAAAACTTTTTTTTTTAATAAACATCTCAAACTTTCGCTAACGTCACTGTTCGCAGACCATGACAATGCATACTTCTTATGAATTTTACTTAAAAATATCAGAAAGATCCCACTTCATCGCTAGTTAAAGTGAAAGAAGGCAAAATATTTTAATCAGAGAAAAAAACTGTTTTTTGTAAATAATTTGAAAACGAAAAAGCTTAAACTTTTTTTTATTAAAAGAAAAATGCCACTTTAAATTTTCAATGCGGATGTATTCAAAAAAATTGTATTTTAAACTTTATTCTCAAGTGGTCAGGGGCCTCCCGACTCCAGCAAAATAATTCTATATCTCCTTTTGACATCTGGCGTCTCAATTCAGAATATTGTTCGAGAGGATTTCTTTATAATCAGGCCCTTTATCATGATTGGTTACATTAATTCATTATTATTTAATGTGCTTTATGAGAATTCTCGGAAAATGTTATAATACATACACCTGATTAAAGATTACCTGATATTTCTGCATAAGATTTTCATCTGGGCGTTTATGCAAAATCCATGTGGGCGCCAAACTAATAAATTTGGACTTATACAAATTTGCACAGTATCTGTTTAATAAGCTGATGGCTGACTGTTCAGTTATTAAACATGGAGTTCCATCCGCACTGTGGTGCAGGTACGGCTCAATTGTGTAGGTGTAAAGTTCGTCCGCAATATTTTTGTCGGTGGGTCGACTTCTTAAATCGGTTTTACCTAGCAAAATCTATTTCAAGTTTTGTAGAAAATAATAAAAAATAATATAAGATTTTGTATGAAAGCGAAGACCCAGTATCGGAGTCAATGGAGTAAATGTAATGCTATACCGTGTGCCATATCTAATAGCCCAGGCGCTAGGGAGCTAAAAATGGGTCTACCTTGCATTAAAGCCGGAAAAGTTAGTTAGTGTCAATTTTCGTTCATTTTGGTGTTCTAAACATACGAAATTTGCACAAAAATAAAATGGCGGCTCGCTCCGCCATCAACCTTTTTCCATACAGTGAATAGTTTGAGAGTTATGCCCGGGTGAAGTAAGGTGTATTTCCTAGAATCACGTATGCACTGCCCTTATTGCCCATACAGTATTAGTTATGATTAGATATTATATATATATATATATATATGTATATATATATATATATATATCATATCAACGTGCTGGTCCGTTGTATCAATAGTGATGTCACAGAAATGTTCAATTTGGTCACATACAATCTCCAAAAAAACATTCCTAAAGTCCACTTTATCAAAACGTTGTCTGTTATTCCACGTCCTTGAGTAAGCCCACCAATACTTTTCGTCGTTCTCATTAATGTCTGCTCAATGGTCATGTCAGACCAAATGCCAGACCAAAATTTCTCAGAGCGTTTGTTGGTGAATAAACCTTGTTTTGTAAATTGGTTGTATTCATGAGGATCCATCTTCTCTTCGGAATTCAGCATACCCTGTAAATACAGATCACCAGCCTTTGCGTAATGAAAGTGTCCACTCCATGAAAAATGGAAGAAGTTTTTGTGTAGTTTCAAGATGCAGTTTCCAGTTACCACATCGTTCCACTTCGATGAACTGCTTCATCAGAGTTACCATTTTGATGTATTGGGCACAGTTTTGCAGTAGGCCCTTTTTTCTGAACCTTTCAAGTTCCTTTTTGAACTTTTTCGTAACAGTTTTGAAGAAATCTTGATTTTTAATTTTGAGGATTTCTGATCTATCAGAATTACTCAATAATCTATCCATCTCAACATGATCCTCTGCACTGAATTGAATGGATTGCATGATAATATCTGCTAATGCAAGGTGGCACAAAGTATGAGCCCTAACTGCGCGAGAATATGCGTGGCCTTCTAGCATTTTCTTCACGGAATTTTCTGCGTAAATAGTACTACAAGCATCCTTCAGTCCACTTCCATTCATTATGAAACCATTACCCCTCAAGTAAAACAGCAAGAAGTGAAATCCTCCAACTCTTATCTCAACATTCCTGAAATCATATTGATCACATTTGGCGATGATATCTCGAGCTTTCAAATAAAGCGACAGATCAAACGTCACGAAGCAAGTCTTCTGGTTCAAAGCTTTACATTTTTCTGATGCGAAAATCAAAGCAGATATGATGGTGTCGTAGTCAGTAGGTGGAGCATTAATGAATGGAAAGCATAATACCTGTGATTTGGTGTAAGCCAACTCAGCCGTCACTTGTTCCATGAAACCGTTGCACCCAGGTATAGAGGGAAACTTTGCCCATTTTCCGTAGAGCCAAACAAGATCTGTAGACGAAGGAAATATTTCGGTGGAAACGGGGTGGATCTCTCCCAAGTCTTTAATAGTTATTGATTTCAATCCGGTATTTCCCTTTCTCCGGTAAATTGTCAGAGGAACTGAACCAAAAGACCCTACTACTTTTGCAGATGGCATCCTGGAAAGATGTTCAATTTCCTGATCTGGAAGGATGGAAGTTCTAGGAGACACGCAATAAATACCTCCCATGGAATGAAATGTTCTCAATCCGTCTAAAGTATTAGTATTTCAATCAGCGTTGTCGAATATCATTTGTATGAAAGCATCTAAGTGAATTTTGACTCCCGGACGCATGATAGCTGAGACTTCAAAAAGTTTTGCCTCCTGATAACTGGCAGAAAACCCTAATGAATGTAAACCTCTAGAAGCTTTCTCGGTCTAAATTTCTTGTAAAGATATGTAGCCAAACCAATTTTTAATGGAGAGAGAAATTGCCCAGGTCGAACTGCAGAAATCAATGCATGAGAGAAAGAAGTGCATTTTTTCCCCACTTTTCGAGATCATCATATACCTGTTGTCGAATATCCTCCAAAATGATCTATGCCGCTTCTCTAACAACACGTATTCTCTCTTTCTGAGGGTTCGACCTCTTCAACTGGTACCACGAATCACTTAGCAATTTGTGTCCCGTATTCCGAAAACAGACAATCTCTGGTCTATTAGCACTCTCAGAGATAAGAATATCATCACAGTATTTGTCGAATAATTTCATTTTTACAGTTCTCACATCTGGACGATTTTCACATCGTATTCGATTCATCAGGTTATCTAGGGAAAATTGACAATCTTCTGAGTTATTTTCCAAGTATGAATAGATATACTTCATTGCTTCTCCAACATTCGAATTCAGCGGACGTCCTTTCATTTCTGTAGGGTTTGGCATGCTGTAAAACTTCTTCACACAAGAATAATGGTGCTTAGCACCGACAATTTAGTCACTTGAAACACTATTTCACGATTGGAAATGTCTTTCTTTTTTTCCTTCTTCAGAAAGTCTTCGGTAATTTCTTCATCACAGAAAAAACATGCAGATTTGAAATTAAAAACTGGTGCAGCTGATCGCAATGGTAATGATGATGATGATGTTGATCGAGCAGTGAATGCACTTTTCCGTTGCAATGATGCCGCAATCATTCCACTGTTACTGTATTTTTTTCGACATTCATCGTGGATAATCACTGATTTCACATTCTTCAAAAATCGTTCAGCTTTACCGTCTTTCCTATTTACACTCGCTTTTCTCAACGTATTTATACCTTTCTCTCTCACAGTAATTACTGTACTGTTTTTCAAACTGTCAACACAAATAAAACACGTCACTTCCTCTGAAGCCATGCTCACAAAACACGAAACTTCGATTTCACTTCACGAAACTCCAAAATACGAAAACGCAGAAACACAGAACACAAGATGCTGTAGTCTCCAAATCTCTAGACTGGTCTAGACATACTAAAGTAGTGACTCCGTCGTAACTATGGTTACC
>CAKNYM010051436.1:0-17100 GCA_932195095.1 Andricus curvator | reverse complement strand
TTTACTCTCATGAGTTTCTGCTTTACGCCGACGTTTTCTGCCCACATGGGATTGCACCTCCAGAGCAAAGATATTATACACCTAGATGCGGCAAGTGGCGGCGGAGTGGGGGAACAATATATATAGAAACTACTTTCGTGCGGTGCGTAGCTACTGCCCTCTTCGTACTACCTTCCTTCACTCTTTCTCTGTAGGTACAATCATTGCTCTGCGGCTCTAAGGGTAATGATTTTAAATCTATTATCCTTGCAGCTTCTCCATGTTATCTCAAAACATCGGTAAAGTAGAAGCAGGGATTCTGACATGATTTACAAAATAACAAATTAATATAAAATGATAGTACTTTTGAAATTCCAATCCTTATTTTATTTGTACAGAAAATAAATTAGTGACAATATTAAAGGTTTGCCACAATATTTAATTTTAATGCTAATTTTGTAATTAGGTAAATATTTATTTTTCCCATTGATATTTCACATTCCGGTGTATTAAGTAAAGATGATATAAATGTTTCTTTAAAATGGATAAAAAAACATGTATTAAATTTTCATTTTCTTACAGCAATTTTTTATTAAATAATTTGAAACAAATTAATCAATATTGATCCTAGGTTAGAAGTAAACTGCACCAATCAATTATGTGTAAAAATTAACTCCAGAAACTTATACTAAATTTTCACTTACATTCAAAACTTTTTTTTCTTGGCAAATGTATAAATGTTAAGGTTGCAGGGTTATAAATAAAAGCATTGCTATTATTTTGCAACGATAAAAATCTAATAATGTCAGAATTTATTAAATTGATCTTTTAAATGGGGAACGCTTGCGAAGTTAAACAAAATCGAATATAACCGATAAAGATTATATAATTTCTAATTAAAAGCCTTCAATGTTAAATGATTTTTAATTGAAACCTTCAAAATTAGGAATTTTTATTTTAAATTAGAAGTCATCATTTTCAATAGAAAACGTTCTAATTGGAATAATTCTTATATTAAAAAATTAAAAACTTTAATTAGAATTTCTAATTAGAATTATAATTCTAATGCATAAAATAAGTCTTCACTCATTAAAATATGAAATCATTTTTACACTCTAATCATTTATGATTGAGAAAGTATTACAATAGGCCGAAATTTCACACCTAAGTTTTTGAACGGATCTCCACGTTTTGAGACCCCCTGAAGCCGAAAATCAAGTTTTTGCAGTGCTGTATGTCTGTATGTCCGTAAACATGATAACTCTCGAAAAAATGAACGGATCAAATCGTCGAACTTTGGCAAACTTTTTTGTATTCTAAAAGAAAGAGCGAGTTTGTTAACCAGCGACAGATACGTGAAGAAAGTTTAAAAGAAGAATTGAAGCTTTTTAAAATATCTACAATTTCTCCCTCAACCATTTTTTGATAAGACTTGATGTTTGGGTTTTATTTCTCGAAAATAATATGCAAGAAATCCTACAAAATTTCTTCTGAGCATTTTTTGTTAGGATTTCTCATTTTCGGGTTTATTTGTCGAAAATACTGTAAAAAAAATAAAAAGCAAATTTTCGGAAAAACAACGTGAGATACGGAAAAAAGTTGTATGGTTGAATTGCAGCTTTTAAAATGTCCTTAAAAAATTTCTTGAACCATTTTTTGATGGAATTTGTCATTTTTGGTTTATTTATCTAAAATTACCCTTTCTCTACTTCTTTAGGTCAGGAAATATTTAAAGATAAACGACTAATCGTAAAATAAGGGCGGGTAGAAATATTATGTCAAAATATTTTGAAATACAAGCGGTATTTCAAACAGTATTGTCTCAATAGTTCCGAGAAAATTCTGGTCTTCAGCACTGTATACTACAACAGGTAAAGAGAAGTAGTTATTATACAGTACCATGGAGGCTGGGGTCCTTTTAAACTGTAAACAGTCATCATTAGAGATATGGGCCTGAAAATCTTTAATGGAAATTTTCATTTTTTTAATTTAAAAAATTTAGAAATGTTCAAACAGTTAATTGTAAAAATTGTCATCATAAAAAATTGTAAGTTGGTACTATTAGTTTTCGCTATGAAAAAGTTAAAAAATTTTAAAGTAAAAGACGTGTGGCCTAAAGTAAACTATTTCAATAGTAAATATTTTTAACATTATATCAAATATAGTATAATTATATCGAAGTATCTGGGCTAAGCGAAAATATTTGTGCTAACACTTTTTATTCAAATAATGTTTGCTTATTAGGGACCCTACTTAAATTACGTAACAGCTCAAGGAGGTGGGAGAGGTCGTGATATTTTGCTACGATTCGTTACGGAAGGGCGGGGGGGGGGGTCTTTCATTCTTGTACGTAATTTTTGGAAATTCGCAAATGAAACAAATAACTCGCAGTAAGTATACATAAATTTAATATGAATTGTACGCGCCAAAGAAATCTGGTCAGTGAAAACCGAACCTAGCCAACAACAATTAAAAAAAAAAGTCAGGGAATTTTATTGGTCAGGGAAAAGTCAGGGAATTAACAAACACAAATCTTGTAAAAGTCAGTGAATTTCTATAACTTTAAATAACTGTCAAGAAGAATAAATCTGAAATATTTTTATTCCGTTTATAAAAGATTCTAGTTTAAAATTTTTACAAGTTTAACATTCTGGCAGTTGAATATTAACTTACATATTATTCTTATTAGTAATTTATTTGCCTTGTATTTATAATTATTTTGTTTGCAGTTGCTTCCTCTTGAAGATTATCTTTTGAGTTACAAATTGTATTATTTGTTTGAAAATTCAACAATTTTGTTAAAAAATCATTCTTTTTGGTTGAAAATTCAACTGTTTTGTTCAAAATTCGTCTTTGAGGGTTAAAAATTTAAATATTTTCGTAGAAAATGTACTTTTTGCTCAAAATTCATATCTTAGTGTTGAACATTCAACTTTTTCGGATGAAAATTCAACCATTTTTTTGAAAAATTGTCTTTTCAATTTAAAAATCCATTTAGCTTAGTAGAAATTGCATCTTTCTTGGATAAAAATGAAACAGTTTTTTTAAAAATTCGTCGTTTTGGGTTGAAAATTCAAATATTTTCGTAGAAAATTTACTTTTTGTTTAAAATTGAATCTTAATGTTGAATTTTTAACTGAATTCTTTTTTGGATGAAAATTTAACTATTTTTTTGTAAATTTGTCTTTTTAATTAAAAAATTTATCTATTTCAGTACAAATTGCACCGTTCTTGGAAAGAAATGCTACTGTTTGGTTGAAAATTTAACAATTTTGTTAAAAAGTCATGCTTTTTGGTTCAAAATTCAACTGTTTTGTTGGAAATTAGTCTCGTTGGGTTGAAAATTCAACTATTTTCGTAGAAAATTTATTTCTTGTTTAAAACTCATATTTTGATATGAAAAAGTCAATAAAATCTTTTTTGGATGAAAATTGCATCTTTCTTGGATAAAAATGCAACTGTTTAGTTGCAAATTAATCTTTTTTGCTTAACTTTGTTAAGAAATAACTTTTTTGTTGAAGATTAATATTTTTAGTTGAAAATTCATCTCCTTGTTGGAAAATTTAACTATTTTATAACAAATAATTTTGTCTGAAAATTAATATTTTTTGGTTGAAAATTCCATTTTTGTACAGAAAATTCGTCTTTTGGCTTGAAGGTTAGACGATTTGGATAACTTTTTTTTCTTACATGACTGAAAAATCTTTATTTGTTGAAATGTCATCTGCTTGGTTTTAAAATTCATTTTTTTTTGATGAAATTTAATTATTTTTTTGCTTGAAATATCAACTATTACACTTTTTTCTTCCAAATTCATCATTTTAGGTGGAGAATTCAATTATTTGGTTGAAAACTCAAGTTTTTGCTTCCTCATAGAGGAAGCTTTGTAATGGTAACATTTTCAAATAATACAATGTTCTAAGCAATTGTTTGGCTCTGTGTGTGTGTGTGGATGTCACGGTTTTTTGTGAACACGATAACTAGAAAATGGTTGTAGATAAATTGATGAAATTTGGAGGGCTTATTTTCCTCAGTAATATTTTTAAACTGACCTAAAGATTTCTAAAAATATTTATTCCATTTTTTTAGCACTGAATAATTTTTTTAAAATCGGTTTTTTATAGTAAAACTTTTTTCATTAGCATAATTCAAAGTTGATGCAAGAATATAAAAGATTCCTTGATTCGAGACGAATCGATTTACCTATAATATTGATACATTTTTTTGAAGAGTAGGGAAGTTATGGTAATTTATATATTTTTTAAATCGTTTTTTATAGTAAAAATTTTCTCATTCTCATAATTTAAGTTAATGCGAGAATAGAAAAGTTGTGTTGATTCAAGACGAATCGATTGACCCATAGCATTTATACATTTTATTGAAGAGTAAGGAAGCTATGGTAATGCATAATATTTGAAAAATCGGTTTTTTATAGTAAAATTTTTTTCATTAGCATAATTCAAAGTTGATGCATGAATATAAAAGATTCCTTGGCTCGAGACGAATAGTAGATGAGCAGGCTGCGTTCTAAACCAAGATTCCTACCTTACCGACATCGAAAAGATTCTAGGTGTAGTGGTTCGTGTCTGTGCTAAATTTTTCTAGAAAGTGGTTCATGTCCGTGCTAAGCTTCTAGAAGATTCTGATGACGTCATCATGCATTCCTACCTTACCGGCATTGATACAAGAGGGGTACTGGACCTACTTTACCGGCATCGAGAACATTCAACATTCCTTGATGATGACGTCACAGTAATATTGCGCAATTGTGCCAGCTAAATTCATGTAACAACAGGTTCAAGGTTATTTCTTATCTCAAGCATGTCGCGTAAATCCTTTCAAGGTTACATTTTGCTTTGTCCTGGCAATTTCTACTGCTTCATATAGTTATTGCAAGAAAAACAAGGATGATTTATTGCTTCGTTAGAGATAACATATTTATTTAATGCGCCAAAAGCTGCAGGTGTATAGATGAAATTTGATACCGAGGGTTATGCATGACATCCTGTTTTGTCTATAAATTTGATTTATTGCTTCCTTATAGATAACATATTCAACTGAAAAATTCCTGCCTTTATTTAGTGTGCAAATAATTCGTGAGAAACATTCTTCTGCAGTCTAGAACCTTCTAGAACTCAAAGAGGTAGATATATTACTATTAGAGAACATTCCTGATGACTGTATCAAATTATACTGCGCAATTTCTGAAAAGCATTTTTTAGTAAACAAGTTCAAGGGTTTTCAATGACGCATCACATTTTGCGTTGCAAAAAATTATATTCTGTGACGGTCTAGTAAATTACACTCTTTTTAACTTGAATATAAGATACGTTTGTTTATTTGACCGAAAGATATACTGAGTGACCTGTTCGTAGACAGGGCGCAAGGACTACTGAGGCCCCGAGGGCCTTGTGTAGGCGTCGCAGACTACCCTTAGCTAGAATCTATGAGAGGGGAGAGTGGTGAAGTACAAGTATTACACCCCCTTCGCTAGACTCGTTTTGCTCCTGAAAAACGCAATTTAACGACCTTAGGTGCTACTAACGGCTCACTATTTTCAATTTCATGTGCAGGAGGAGCCTGCGGAACGTAGGTAACAATAGTTGGCGTTGGGGCTGCGTTATTATTTATGTTGTTCGTTGTACAAAATAGGTTGAGACAGACTTTCGGTAGACATTTTTGTACCAGATCGCAGAATCCGCATTTATACATGGAGAATAAGGTTATTATTACTAACGCAACATAACCTAAGTACGTAAGAATTTCTGTGGTGGTTTCAGTCCATGTTCGTGTTCGCCGTTCATTTCTGACTCTATTTAAAACATCATCAATATCATCTAATGTTCTACCTGCTTGCAGTAATTGCTCATTATCAATCTGTTTTTGGATTGGTAGTAGTTTATCGTTGAGTAAATCTAGATCGTTACTGGTATACGGAACAGAAATATTTTTTGTATAATAGTCTACGAGGCAGGGAATGGAGGAGATGAGTGAAAGGATGACCCAGGCAGTCCGCATTCTGAAAACATGAGTTTATTGATAGTATGGTTTCAGACGATTTGCATGAATTATGAGGTATTTATTTTCAAAAAGAATTTCATAATTAGTTTGGCTGGAACGCCGTACTACTGTTGCTGGACCCAACCATTCTGAGTCTAACTTGTTTCTTTTAGTTTCGTTATGGACAAGTACAAGATCTCCGGCACCGAAAATAGGATTAAAAATGACAATATTCGAATCCTGTAATTTCTTTAATCTCTCCTGTGTCCTCTGGATTGATTCTTTTCCTTTTGCTAGATAGGCTTCATGCCGCTTCTTCCACATATCCAAGAGTTCTTGATGGTTTAAAGAACTGTTGGTGGCAAGAATCGAAGGCAAGTTTGCTATTCTTCCGAAGGTCATCTCGAAAGATGTTAACCCAGTGATTTCATGAACTGCTACATTATAAGCCAAACAAGTAAGGTTGAGGTTCAAGTCCCATTCAGTTTGATTATCGGCGATAAAGGTTTTTAACAAATCCTTCACCGTTGCATGGGTTCTCTCTAATGCTCCATTCGCCTGAGGGTGAAAGGTTGTAGTTTTTATGTGTCTAATTCTAAATAGATTTTCAAATTTTTGGACCAATTCTGATACGAAGTTTGCTCCTTGATCAGTCAGAATCTGTTTCGGAGAAGAAAATATGTATATGTAGTGATCCATCAGTTGTGTTATGATTGACTCACTGCTAGTTTCTTTGAGCGGTATTAGAACGAGATACTTTGTTAATACATCTTGGATAGAGAGTATATACTCGTGTCCAGATTGTGTTATAGGCAGTGGTCCAAAAATGTCCATTGCAATTTTATCGTTAGGTGCCACTGGCACATCGGGAATTGCTGCTTCGATTTTCGGCCTAATACGTGTCAATTTCTCTCTTTGACAGATGTCACATTTCTTAATAAAGTCGATGACTTCATTCTCCATATTATCCCAAGAGATAATTTCCCTGAGTCGCTTTATGGTTTTGTTTTCTCCAAAGTGACCTGATCCGATGTTTCCATGTGCTTCAGACAGAAGTTTTTGTTTGTCTTCTCTCGTTAACTCTTTGTTTGGTCGATCACATACAAAGAATGCATGTTCTGGGAATTTTTTATGAAGAAGAAAGTTGAGCATGTCGTGCAACCGCACTTTTTCAGTGTTTATTATTAGAGGGTCTTCCATGTGAAATTTGAAGATTTTCCAGTTCTTACGGTTTGTGAAATCCTTGATTTTCTTATAAAGCAGTTTAATCCAGTCTTCTTCTTGATAATCAGGGAGTTGGATTCGTAAAAGGGAAAACAGATTCTGTTTGCTCACTTTTATCCAGTTTTTTCCGTTAGCGACAGGTTTTGTCTTAACTTTATTAGGGAATCGATTTCTTTTCCATGCCCTATATTCTTCAACTACTTCTTTTTCGTCCTTGGGTTCAGCGGATCTAAGCTGCATGGGTTCCACTTCAGTATTTTCGCTGTCCGTTTCAGAAGGTTCGTATTCGGTGCTCATGTCCGGAACTTCTATTGCATTTCCTTCTTCACCGTCTCCTTCACGTGTTGGATACATACGCGACAATGCATCGGCGGCTGTATTTTCTTTCCCTTTTATATATTCGACTACATATTGGTAACCTTCAAGGCGAAGTCTCCATCTGAGTAGTTTAGACGCTGGATCTTTAATATTAAAGAGCCATTTCAGGGCCTGATGATCTGTTTGGATTATGAACTTTCTTCCTAACAGGTATTGCCTTAATCGTTTGACTGCCCAGACTATAGCAAGCAGTTCCTTTTGTGTTGTGTCGTAATTCATTTCAGGTTTATTGAGTGTCCTAGAAATGTAACAGCAGGGATGACCTTCTTGAGAAAGGATGGCCCCGAGACCTACATTTGAAGCATCTGTTGTTAAAACAAATTGCTTTTTGTAATCAGGGTATCTCAACACTGGCGATGAGCATAAGCAGTTCTTTAGATCTCCGAAGGCTCTCTCGCAAGCTGATGTCCATTGAAAAGGGTGATTTTCTTTTGTAAGGTCAATGAGTGGCTTAGCCCTCGTGGAAAAGTTCTTAATAAATTTTCGATAATACCCGGCGAGTCCCAGAAACGATTTCACCTGTTTTGGATTTATGGGTGTTTTAAAGTCCCTTACCGCTTGAATCTTATTGGGATTCGGTTTTACCCCTTCTGCTGTGATCACGTGACCCAGATATTCCAACTCTGGTCTGAGATACTCACATTTATCAGGCTGCAACTTCAATCCCGTTTGTCGCAGCCTTTCGAAGAGTATGACGAGGTTCTCATTGTGTTCCTTGAGGCTTGATCCGAAAACGACGATGTCGTCAAGGTAAACAAAGCATATGTTTCCTACCAAACCTCTAAGAGCTGTGTCCATCATCCTCTGGAAGGTTGCCGGCGAATTCTTAAGACCGAATGGCAATCTCTCGAATTCGAAATGACCTTGCTGTGTACTGAAGCCTGTATATTTTTTTGATTCTGGATCCATAGGTATCTGATGGAATCCGGAGCTTAAATCAAATGCTGAAAAGAACTTCGCCTTTCCTAAGTGGTCGAGTATATCATCAATTATTGGTAGCGGGTATGCGTCTAGGTCAGTTCTTTCGTTTATCTTCCTGAAATCTATAACAATGCGCCATTTTTTCTTTCCAGAAGCGTCGGCTTTCTTCGGAACGACCCACAATGGTGAGTTGAAAGGTGATTTGGACATAGAGATTACTCGCTTGTTCAGCATCTCTTTCACTTGACGATTAATTTCAGCTTTATGGCATTCTGGTTGGCGATATGAAGGAATGTTAATGGGTCTCTGGTCTTTTAAGATAATTTCGTGTTTTGCTAAATTTGTGCATGGGAGAGGATCTCCTTCTAAGGTAAAAATATCGTGATAATTATGGACAATTTTGTTTATTCCTTCTCGGTGTTTTTCTTCAATATGCGAGAGTCTTGTGTTTGCTCTAAGAAGTTCTAATCTCTTGGCTAATTCCTTTGTTGTAATATAATGTACCCTCTCTTCGCTTTCGGGTTGAACATATATGTACTTGGGTTGAATTTCCGTGGTTGAAAGCGTTATCATTTGTTCTGTTTGATTAGAAATCGGAATTCGTAATTCATGGTTCTGAATTCTGTAGATTGAGTCTGGAATATGTGGATGATCTGTAATTAGCATATGCCCTTGTTTCTTTTCTACTTGCATGGTAATTATTTTAATCGAGCTTTTTGGTACAAATATCCCGTCATCGTGCAATTCATGTTTAAAATTGTCCAATTGTAGATGAGTGTTTGAAAGGCTAAATTTATAACTATACATGAATGGAACCCCGATGATTCCATCTTCGGGTAGTGGAAAATCATTTGGTATAATGACGAACACATGCTCTTTTCCCTGAAATTTTAATTTTGTTATTTCATTTGTTCGGTGTTGGTCATTTCCCATAAAGAACACTTTGCTAGATTTTTCACGTGGATGATTAGAATGAATAAGCTCATCCTTGATTAGGTTGAGTGAGGATCCACTGTCCACTAAAAGTCTTCCCGTTCTGTTTGTGCCATGTAAGTTTGCTCTAATTGAGAATAGTCTTCCTGATATTGCGGAGACTCTATCTCTGTTGACATTTGGTCCTCTTGATAGTCCAGAACGTTTTCTGTGAGTTCTCCCTCCACCTGTAAATTGTGAACACGATTCGGTGGGCGGGATGTTGAGTGTCCTATCGGAAAATTTCGGTCTTTGCTATAGCATTGGGATTCGTTGTGTCCCGATCTTTTACAGATTTTACAAAACATTTGAAGTCTCTGTTGTAAAGGCAGAGAGTGATTTGGAGGGTTGTCAATGCTTGGGTACTTTGAAGCGGACGGGGCATGTTGGAATGCTGACCTAGGTTGAGCAAACGTCGGTTTTGTCAGGGGTTTGTTACCGGGTGGTCTAACATTTGAGTATCTACTGTGATGCTTTTCCCTATACCAAACCTCGGATTCTAGGGCTTCCTGCTGTGCTTCGTTCAAAGTATTCGGTCGCAGAGGACGAACTTGTGCGCCGATTTCATCCTTCAAGTTCATTATGTATTTTTTATTGCCGATTTCTCCTCTATTTGAATTGCTAAACGTCGCGAGGTTGGGTTCGATTGTTCGTTTTGGACCGCGTAAATGAGTTCATTATAAGGTTGTCGGAACCGCATGTTATAATTTTGAACGGTTTCCATGCCTGTTTGCTTGACGGATTCAAGTTTTGACCGACTCAACTCAACTGAACTTATTATACCTACATTTTGTCTCAAAGCGGAGAACAACTGATCGTAATCATCTATTGAGCTGAAGCGGATAGCGCGTTTTGCTTGATCTTTAATTTTTTCGGCTATGATGAAATCCAAAAGTAAATCCGGTTGCGAACATCTCAATTTCGCACGTTTAACTGACTTAATAAAGTCCTCGACACCGACATCATCACGTCCTCTCAATTCTTCGACGGTTCTGATGATATCCTTCGCAGGAATGGACGTTGTCGCGGGAATGGATGTTGCCTGTAAACGAGACGCTTGAGAATTCGCGAAATTTCTTTGCCGAGTCGGGGATGGAGAGCTGCTACTAGACTCTCGACGTTGAACACGATTTATTCGCACGCTTTCCTGAGGATGTTGGGATACTGCTGGTGCGTTTTGCCTGTGATTTTCACCCTGTTCCGTTCGATTATTTTCAAGTGGGGGAAGAGATGAATTTTCTAATTTTTTGGCATCGAGATTTTCGCAAGGGGGATCTTTTTGTGAATTACTTGCTTGCGGAGGAAGGGACGGAGTTTCGGGTTTTGATGAATACCCAATTTCGCATGAGGTATTTTTTTCTCTAGTGTTGTGACCAGAGCTCTCATCTTCCGTTAACAGCAAATTCCCCTGTTTAGCAATATATTCTATTTCTCGTGCGCGCTGAGCATTTTCACTATTTAAAATTCGTAATGCATCTTGAATTTGCTTTTGGGAAGTTTCCATACTAATCAATTTATCGATGATAAATTTCATGGGGTCATCCATCATTGTGGGTACTTCCTGCGAACCGGACCCTAAATCTTCGCTAGACATTTCCCGAGCCGTGAGGAAAGGATTAGAATCGGGATTAAGATTGGCTACAAATCCTTCACTTGTTTCTGATTCTTCCGTCGAGTATTCTACTAAGTTCTTTCTATAAGCTGAGAACGCCAGTGTGAGGTAGTGTTCCTATCGTAAAATTCTAAACTTGTTCGTTCGGATGACGACGCAAATTATTTAAAAAAAAATATTTTTATTTTTTTTATTTTATAATCTAAACGTAAACGTTTGTTGAAGAAAGAAGCCGCGTATTGCTTCTTACTATTTTCGAATAATTACAATTTTCATCTAACTTACGCAACAAGAGTTTGAGAGACGGTGGCGCAGTTGAGAATCGATGGTAGGCTGGCTGACGTTGGCAGGATCAGGCGGGATGCTGCAGCTCCGTAGGCTGACAGCTGGCCGGAAAATCGGGAAATTCTTTGCCTCCCGCGGTGTCTCCCTTGAAGAGTGACGTCGCTCCTTTCTTAAGAGTCACTAGTACGTTCACTTGATTTGTACTATTAGCGTGATCTCTTTTGGCTAAAGATTAATCGTTTAATGATAATCTTTATATGCCCTGGTAGTTCACTTGCGCTATCTTTAAAAACCTCGTAGGTTTTCACAAATATGGGACTATAATTCCACAATTCACAAAACTTCACTTAAATGAATTAACTGCACAGATTCTTTATTATCCCCGAAGAACGTCGTATCGATCAAAGGGATCGTGGCCAGGATCGCCAAAATTATGTGACGGTCTAGTAAATTACACTCTTTTTAACTTGAATATAAGATACGTTTGTTTATTTGACCGAAAGATATACAGAGTGACCTGTTCGTAGACAGGGCGCAAGGACTACTGAGGCCCCGAGGGCCTTGTGTAGGCGTCGCAGACTACCCTTAGCTAGAATCTATGAGAGGGGAGAGTGGTGAAGTACAAGTATTACAATTCCAAACGTGTCGATTATAATGTAGAACATTCCAGAACTCAAGGATAAAAAGGAAGATAAAAAAAATAGAATTAAAAAATATTTTGAGTCAATTGAATAATAATATAGGTAAAAAAAGTGCCTAACGGATTCCTTATGGTAGGTCATATGTTCGGGATCCTTATCGCTTTATTCTGGTACCGAGTAGCGAGCGAGGACTAGAGAGATAATGTCCAGACTTGTTTAGACGTTTTGATTTCAGAAGCATTCATGAATCGACAGTCTCAAGCTGCATACATTTCATTAGACTCTGCTTTCGTTCTCTAGAGATCAGTTCTTTTTACTGCTCGCAAAAGTTCGCTTTCTTAGTCGACCCGCACAGTTTGATATTCATTCTTTTGCCATATGCTAGGACCAGTCAACCTCTCGATGTGTTACATGAAATAAGATACTGCAAACAATTTCGAGACTCAAGAGAGAGATAATACAGCGTGCATTTTATGCCAGGCTTTTTTACACGTGCTTTAACTTATTTATATTAAGAGTGCACTGTTCAACACTTATCGCTCCTTAACGACACTTGAAATGAGGTCACATACCTTTTTTATTTACAGATATATGCTCGTTTTTCAGCATCTTTTTCATCTCTTATTTCGAAAGGCCAGTTTTGCCTATTACACGTTAAAGATTTAAATTTATAAGAAAAATAAGCTAAATTAATATAATAGAATATTTGAAAATTTTTGCAATCATCCACTAAAGCTAATGTATAATATAGTCTATAGAAATCAAGGATGATTTATTGCTTACCTTACCTATATTCTACAGCTGTAGTGCTTAGTTTCTAGAATATTCTTAATAACGTCATCAACTTATACTACGAAATTTCTGGAAAGAATTTTCGTAAACAAGTTGAAGGTTATTTTAATGACACATTACATTTTGCGTTGCAAAAAATTATATTCCAAACGTGTCGATTATAATGTAGAATCTTCCAGAACTTTGTTGCATCATATGATGCAATATCTGGCAACATTGTGCAAAAGTCTCCAGAAAAATGGTAGACGGGGTAAGCGTCTATAAAAAGAGCTATGTGCTTAGTTTCTAGAATATTCCTGATGACATCATCAAACTATACTGAGCCTTTTTTCGTAAGCAAGTTCAAGGTTATTTTCAATGACACATTACATTTTGCGTTGTAAAAAATTATGTCCCAACGTGTTGATTATAATGTAGAATCTTCTAGAACTCAAGGATAAAGAGGAAGATAAAAAAAATTAAAATTAAAAAATATTTCAAGCCAATCGAATAATATAGGTAAAAGAGTATCTAAAGGAATAAAGCATTTCTTAGAGTAAGGTCATATGCTCGGGATTCTTATTGCTCTATTCTAGTGTCGAGTAGCGAGCGAGGACTCTAGATAATGTTCAGATGTGTTTAAACGTTTTGATTTTAGAAAACATTTGATGCACTGACCGTCTAAGTCTACATTAATTTCATTAGTCCCTCTTTTCGTTCTCTAGAGATCACTTGTTTTTACTGCTCATAAAAGTTTGATTCCATAGTCAACCCACAACGTTTGATAATCATTTTGCCATATGCTAGGTCAGTCAACCGCTCGACGTTTTACATTAAATAAGATACTGCAAACAATTTCGAGGCTCGAAAGAGAGATAATACAGAATGCATTTTATTCCAGGCTTACTCACATATTTGGAAAGACCAGTTTTGCCTATTACAAGTTGAAAATTTAAAATAAATGTATAAAAAAACAAGCTAAATACAAAATAAATATAATCAAATATTTCGAAATTTTCAATAATCCACTAAAGCTACTGTATTAGTAGATGGGTAAAGCTGGGTTCTGAACTAAAAAGTAAGATGGAGTCTGGATACGCATTAAAAGACGGACTTTGTATCTCACTTTTGGGCCACTTTTACAAGACGGACTCTGGATATATATTCTAAGAGGGTCCTGATGACATCAAAGAATAATATTGCGCAATTATAAGAACCGAATTCATGTAAACAGCTTCAAGGTTATTTCTGATCTCAATTAAACATTTCGTGTAAATACTTTCAAGGTTACATTTTGCTTTGTCCTTGCATTTTCTACTGAGTCATAAGGTTATGAGAATAAAAAACAAGGATGATTTATTGCTTCCTTATAGATAACATATTCAACTAAAAATTCCTGTCTTTATTTAGTGTGCAAGTAATTCGTGAAAAAAACATTCTGCAGTCTAGAAAGACTTCTGGAACTTTAAGATATATTATTAGAGAACATTTTACAGTTAAAGTGGTTCATGTCCGTGCTAAGTTTCTGAAATATTTTGATAACATCATCCTGAATTCCTACCTTATCAACATTGATACAAGAGAGGTACTGAACCAGGGAGACAGAACCACTTTTTCACGAAAGGGCTACTGTGCCAAATCTATGTATTTAGGTGCAAGATATTGGACCACTAATATAAGAGGGATACTGAGCCACTTTTTTACAAGAGGGTTACTGAGTCACTTTTCCAAAAGGAAGGTGCATCTCTACTTTACCGACATCAAGACCATTCCACAGCTGGTCCCAAAATAATATTGCGCAATTGTAAGTGCCAAATTTGTCTAAGCAGCTTTTCTAGAAAAAGTTTCAAAAAACATTCTACATGTAGTTTGATAATAATAATAATAATCTGAGGATATATAATAATGCATAATTATTCAATGTGTGTTCGGTTTATTGGAAGAGCTTGCTCAATTGACACTACTGAAAGACAGTTGAATTAAAGTATTTATTAAAAGAATAGTGGTTTGTTCGATAATGGCTTTTCAGTAATGGCTTTCTACGAAAGAAAAAGGAGAAGGAACTCATTTTTCAAAAATATTTTACTCTTATTATATCATACGTAACAATAAAAATGATGAATATACCATAGAAAAAGTATAAATCCAACCAAGACAAAGAAGCATCCAAATAAGTGCTGGAACAAGAGCTGATATGACAATTTGGAGGAGTTAGGTGAATGTTTATTACAACAGAAACGAAGTTTTTCTATACAAACTAACATTTATGACATCATCTCATTGGTTTAAACATAAACGTCAATGGGTTTTAAATAAAGAAGAAGCTGTTTCAAGAAAGTCCACGAAACACCTTCTTATGATGAAGAAAAGAAAGGATAAATAATAATATGAGTGAAGTATGTGCAAGAGAGAACCATGTGATGTAATTTACTTATAAGCTATAGACTAAATTAATTTTTATATTCTAAAAAAATCAACTCCCAATAAAGTGACAGCAAGGTATGAAGCATGTGTGTGTATGTGTAAGCTAGAGAGAGAGAAAGAGAGAGAGAGAGAGAGAGAGAGCTATGTATTGCAAAAAAAAATAATTTTGTAACATTTGCAAGATTTCAGACGGCTTTGTGATTGAGCGACTCAAAAAACTAATCATAAATCTCACAGCATGCCTCTGCAAATGAATCAAACCCTATATAAATTTTGCATGAATCTTGAAAAATACCAACGGATTCTTAAGAGACCTTATTACATCCAGTGGATCACAGTGAGAGATTTAGAATCTTAAATCGATATAACTCAGATGTCACATAATCTATTAGCAATTAATACCTGGTAGCCACGTAATCATTTTTTAATAATATTGATTAAACTATTTTGGGATGAAAAAAACATATAATTCGAATGCTCTTGTTAGAATTTATAAAATCAGCTACATAAATATTATAATGAACTGTGAGAAACGTTGAAATCATCTTTCTCATAATAGAGTAATCTGCTAAAAAGATTCAATTTACTTACTTGAAACATTGAAATAAAGTACCATGAATGATGAAATAAATTCAGCAACATTAAAATCTAATGCAAGAATACTGCGAATCAAACATTAAAAAATAATACAATGATCTAGTGATAACATGAACACCTACTTTCTAGAACTCTTAAATCAACATTTAGTGATATAGAAATTTAATTAAATAATACTAAAAATGCTGAATGAAGTATTGATTACGTATATTAAATAAATCCATTCAAAGTGACAAGGATTTCTGGTTAACAGAATAATGGATATACAGTTGATTCAGCTGTTCCAACTTAGTAGACGAAACTTTGTTTCACTAAAACGGGAACCTGGGGTTAGAAAAGATTATCATAGAGTGCGCCACCACAGGATATGCTGCTTTTTCTTGTAGTTGTAATCACGATTTCCCTGTTGAATCTTGATTTATCCTAAAGCAAGTTAAATAAACTATTAAAATGTATGTGGAAGAATAGAGGACGAGAAGGATGAGCATGATGAGGATACGATAAAGAATAGAGAGTGAGGAGGAGGAGGAAGAAGCGGAGGAAGAGGAGGAGGTGGAGGAAGAGGAGGAGGATACTATAAATATTACAATTAAGTCAAGTAGGTACTGAAAATATTAGATTCAATGATTATATACTCAAAATCGTCTGTTAGAGAGTTGAAAAGCTGTGTTGACCTTCCTACACTTTCTTCTTGAAAAATTAGTGTGTATATGTGGCATTTGAATGTAAAATAAAGGAGCACATCGCCTTCCAAATAACAAGAAAAAAAACACTAAGGAAACTGTAGGTAATGCCTTGTTCCTGCATACTAGATGTATCGCCACTCTCGGTGCTGCCCTCTGTGCTGAGCTTGATAAATGACTATTCTCATATAATATTGACTTTATGTAAAAATCAATGATATTAAAATCTGCTTTTATATGAAAAAATGTAAATTATTATTTTCTTAGAACCAGCATTTAATTGTGGTTAAATAAATTCAGTTAAACAGATAAGGATTTCAGGTAAACAGAATCACGAACATACTGTTGATTCATCTATGTCAACTTATTAAGCGAAAACTTAGTTTCATTATCAATGGGTCTTGGGGTAATAAAGATTATGTTAGAGTGCACCACTATAGGGAACGCTGCTTTTCTCATAGTTGTAACCACGTTTCTCCTGTTGAATCTTAAATTATCCAGAATTGAATAAACTATTAAAGCGTGGAAGGAGGGGACGGAATTGAGGAGGAGGGCAGAGGAGGAGTTGGGTATGATAATGATGTAGTTAAGACAAGTAGGGACTGAAAATATT
>CAKNYM010051435.1:256884-268410 GCA_932195095.1 Andricus curvator | reverse complement strand
AACGCAGTCAAGAACCACAAACGCCCTGTTCAACATTTCAAAATTATCCCTAGGTAACCAAGGACCATTAGCGTGCCGTAAAGCGTTCATAAATTGTCTTTGGGCACCCAAGAAGCACCAACGCCCTGTCCAACTTTTATCAATAGACACCCGAAAAGTTCCAAAGCCCTATCGAACTATTATAAATTGTACCCACACAGCCAAGAACCATAACCGTCCTGATGAACTTTCATGAATTGTCCTGAGAAAACAAATAAGAACAATCGCTTGTCCAACTTTCGGAAACAGTCCCAACGCAGTCAAGAACCGCAAACGCCCTGTTCAACTAATAAAATTTTCCCCACATACCCAAGAACCACCAGCGTCCTGATGAACTTCTATGAATTTTCCCTAGAAACCAAATGACAACAATGCCCTGCTCAACTTTCGGAAACAGTCCCAACGCAGTCAAGAACCACAAACACCCTTTCCAACATTTCAAAATTATCCCTAGGTAACCAAGGACCATTAGCGTGCTGTAAAACGTTTATCAACTGTCTTTGGGCACTCAAGAAGCACCAACGCCCTGTCCAACGTTTATCAATAGACACCCAAGAAGTTCCAAAGCTCTGTCCAACTTTTATACATTTCGATTTGTCACCCATGAACCATGAACGCCCTGTCCAACTAATATAAATTGTCCCCACACACCCAAGAACCACCACCTTTCTGATAAACTTCTATGAATTGTCCCAAGAAACCAAATAACAACAATGCCTTGTTCAAATTTCGAAAACAGTCCCAACGCACCCAAATACCACAAACGTCCTATCAAACATTTTGAAATTATCCCTAGCTACCCAAGGACCATTATGGCGCTGTTAAATGTTCATAAATTGTCTTTAGGCGCCCAAGAAGCGCCAGCGCCCTGTCAGACTTTTATGAACCGTCACCCAAGAAGTTCCAACGATACGTCTAACATTTATAAATTGTCCCTAGGCGCCCGAGTACGATCAGCGCCCTATCCAGCTATTATAAATTGTCCCTACACACGAAAGAATCACTACTGTCCTGATGAACTTTCATGAGTTGTCTCTATAAACCAAATGACAACAATGCCCTGTCCAACTTTCGGTAACAGTCTCAACGCAGTCACGAACCACAAACGCCTTATCCAACATTTTTAAATTATCCTTAGGTAACCAAGGACCATTAAGGCGCTGTAAAACGTTCATGAATTGTCTTTGGATACCCAAAAAGTCCCAACGTCCTGTATAACGATTATTAATTGGCCTCAGGTATCCAAAAAACACCAACGCCCCGTCTAACTTCTATAAATTGTACCTAGGCACCCTAAGTAAGATCAGCGTCCTATCCGAATATTTTAGATTGTCTCTACACACCAAAGGACCACCCCCATTCTATTAAACTTTTATGAATTGTCTCACGAAACCAAGCACGAACGCCCTGTTCAACTTTCGAAAACAGTCCCAACGCACCCAAGAACCACAAACGTCCTGTCCAACATGGGAATTCTTCGAGGCACTAAATATGTTAGCTACGGAAAACCGAGTCACTCTGTTATGGATCCCTGGATACAGCAGTATCAAGGGCAATGAGATATCGCGATAAGGTCTTGTCAAGTAGGCCACTTCACAATGAGAAACACGGCTACAGGGCTGGTCACTCTACGGAGACGGCCCTAAGCGCAGCAGTAAACCTAATTGAAGGTCAAATGAAGAAGAAAGACCTCGCGATTGCAGTTGTGGAATGGACGTGCCACATGTTGGCCAACAGGAACCTAACTACAACTAAGGGTGATGCCACTTTATGTGGAACCATTGACTCGGGATGTCCGTGGGGAGGAGTTTTATCGTCCTTGCGGTGGTGCCTAGTAGTGGATGAACTGCTTCATCTACTCTCGAGTCAGGGCCACCACGTCATAGGCTATGCGGACGATATACTAGTTATCGTGCGCGGCCAACACCTATATGCGCTCTTCGGAGTAATGCAGCAAGCACTGATGATAGTGGATTCACGGTGCAAGAAAACTGGATGATCGGTTAATCCGAGTAAGACAGACGCAGTCGTTTTCACCAGCAGGTACAAGTGGGGAACCACGAGTACATTGAAACTTGGAGGACAACAACTGGAAATCAAAGAAAGAGCTAAATATCTAGGAGTCATTCTGGATAAGAAACTGTTATGGAACGAGCACCTGGAAAACAAGTGCAAGAAGCTAGTAGCAACTATATGGCTCTGAAGGAGAACCATAGGGATCTTTGCGACCCAGGCTAACCTATGCGGCGGTGGTCTGGTGGAGCAGGATCGAGTTGTCCACTGTAAAGACTCGATTAGAAAGAATCAGGGGACTGATTCTGAGAGGTGTCACTGGAGCCTTGAAGTCGACACCCACGATGGCACTGGGAGCACTAACAGGTTTAGAGCCCATCCATCTTTCCATCAAGGCCGTGGCTGCGAAGGGGGCCTGGAGGCTCAATCCGGTAAATGACAGACGGATCTCGACAGCAGTGAAGATCCCAGTCGACATCGCGAGAAGGCCGACCCTGAACATGCCCAGGGACAAATTGGCCACTCGCCACCTCTTCGAAAAGAAGTATCGAGTTAGTCTATCCACGAAGGAGGAATGGGCTAACGGCGACGCATGCCTGCCCAGTGATGTGGACAACTGGTTTACAGATGGTTCCAGGAACAAGGAGAAGGCAGGAGCCGGCGTATATCGTAGAAGGAATGAAATGGGCTTCACAATTGAGATGAGGTCCTACGCCGCAGTTCTGCATTCTGAGATTATGGACATATTCCAGTGCGCCTACAAGGCAAAATAGTATGACAATAAGAGAAACATTCGTATCTGTTCAGATAGCAGGGCTGCTATAATGGCCTTGAATGGAACAACGACCACGTCGCTATTAGTATGGGAATGCTTCGAGGCACTAAATATGTTAGCGACGGATAACCGAGTCACTCTGCTATGGATCCCTGGATACAGCGGTATCAAGGGCAATGAGATATCGGATAGGCTAGCCAAGCTAGCAACAAGGAGAAATTTTACTGGACCCGAGCCAGTTGTAGGTATTTCCAGCAGGTCAATCACTGGAGAAATTAACAGTTGGCTGACTGAGGAACATCAGAATGAGTGGGATTTGGTCTATGGTTGCAGACAGGCCAAAACACTCTTGGGCTCAAAGCTTAACTCAAACCGAGCAAAGGAAATACTCAAGCTCGGAAGGAACGAAATCAAAGTCCTAACAGAACTGTATATAGGACATGGGAACCTAGGATATCACATACATAAGATAGGGCTTGCAGAAAGTCCCCTCTGTCGTCTGTGTGGAAAGGATAATGAGACAACTACTCATATCCTTTATCACTGCCCTGCAGTTGCAGCGAAGCGTCTAAAACTCAAGGCAATTATTGCATCAGTGAGTCAGAGATATCAGCCAACAGCGTGGCTGCGGTCCTCTATCTATGGAGAGGGCTTTGGTGTCATGCTTAGGCTCACAAGGGGATGACACGGAATTACCTAAGCGTCAGGGGCTGTTGTGATCTTAACCCAGAATTAATAATGATAAAAAAAATCCCTAGGTAACCAAGGACTATGAGCCCGGTGTAAAACGTTCATAAATTGTATTTAGGCACCCAAGAAGCGCCAGCGCCCTTTACAATTTTTATCAAAAGACACCCAAGAAGTTCCAAGGCCCTGTCCAACTTTTTCTAAATTGTCCCTAGGCACTCAAGAACCATCAACGCCCTGACCAACTTTTATAAATGGTCTCTGGGCACTCAAGAATCCCTACCATCCTTCTTAATTCTCAGATCACAAGCGGGATATATCAGGTCTACAAATTAAGTCGGTGTCTTTATTTCGATGTCTTGTAGCTCTTGGTCAAACCTGAATTTTTTCCCTTAATAAAGTGGTTTCAAAGGAGAACCTTGAACTTCAAAACACAGTATCAGAGGTCGCGGCCCTGCGGAGCTAACCTGAAAATAATTTCAGTCGTCTCAACTACATTTTTTCTAATTGGAATGTTAAGAAAATGCAGTGTCTCGAATGTTCCTTGCCAAACGCGATTGTATTAACTAATGATTTTTGAAACTACCTTAGGGCGGGCAAAAATTCAAGTTTGACCAAGACAATCATCAACAAGACATCAATGTAAAGGCTCCGAATCTATTTGTAGACCTAATAGTTCCAACAAAGCATTATCTGTGTACCTACAGCGAGGATCCTTAGAAAAGGTTCGATTAAAAAAAAAAGTTTAGTTCAACACCGATCCTAGAGAAGGATCGTGAGACGAATTTTGTTTCAAAGAATTTAATCTATTTTCTGATCCGACAGAGAGGATCGGGAGAAAAGGTTCGATATGACAAAAATTCTAAGTTAGGGGATTATCCTACTGGTTTCAGATGAATATAATCAACTTAGAAATACACTCTGAATTAAAGATATAATTATAATTACCAACAGGATCACTGAAAATCACTCAAGTGAAACAGAGAATACCAATCACAGTCCTCATCTTCTTGCAATAACAAAAACGTCCTGATGAAAATTGTTCGTAAGTGTCAAATCAATATTCTTCAAAAGCCTTCGAAATTCATACTAGTTATCTTGTGACATACATAATATACCACTTATGATTAGGAAGAATAGGGCAATTGAAAAGTAATGAAAAATGATGAATTCCAGATTAAACATCGTTTATTTTTTAGAATAACATGATTAAACTTCACTCAGAAGAGTACATATGAGTTTATTAGTTTTCTCATGAAAACACTTAATTAAAGGAAGGGTTTCGCTTTCCGAATACATTCTTCCGAATCAATGAAAATATCCTAAGAGGACAAATTCAATGTGTCCATTCAAATTAGTATTTACACAGGAACACGAAGCCATCAGCAATTTTCGTTTGGTTTGGCTCCCTTGTTTTTATACAGTTAGTTTAAATTCACACTAAAACTTGTGATATCAAATTGTTGCAGCTATTTCGATCAAGAATTTCAACTCAATGTGATTCGCTTTAGAGGATCAATGCAAATTAAGGAGAACAACTTCAAGGCGTATTAGCATCAGTATACAAAACAGAATGACAGTTTACGATTTTCGAGAAACATTCCTTTCTGCCAAATTCAAGTTTGCAAATCGATAATCGATCCTTGATCGAGATTTACTAACATTTGTAAACAAACATCCACAACCTCAGTAATGATAAATTTAAATAAACAGAGCAAAGTAAATGATCTTTTTCAAAATTTGATTATCAAATTTATTTTAAACGATCATCAACAATTGATCATTATTCAGGTAAGAGGTTTGAGTAATTTTATAATGTGTTGAGTAGTTGAAATTTTATAACAGATAATTGATCTCGAAATTTGAATCAAGTTGATCATGAATATATGTATCAAAAAGTTGCATCCTTTTGATCCATTTGCCGCATCAACTTTATACCTGGTAGTTTTGCGTGTTATTATACCAAATCAGCAAGAATCACGTTTCGTGTCCCAAATTTCTTGAAAAATCGATCATTCAGAGGATCATCTTCCGGTATTAGTTCAACTTTGTCGACAGTTTTTGAATGCAAGTGTAATTTAACTCTTCTATAGATAGACTGTTCATGGCCGCTATGTGGAATAGGAACCATGAATGGACACAAATCTCCATTATACATGATCAATCCAATTATGTACTCGTGATTCTCATCTAATCCCACATCGCACGACACACCTGCTGGGTATCGTATAACTGTACCCAAATATCTTTCATTTTCAATCAGGAGAATTCTAATTTCAATGGGAGAATGATGAATTCTGATAGGAAGACCACGACGCCAAGCTGATTCTAAAAAAAAATATCATGGATGTATGATTTTGAAAAAAACGAACCAGTTATTATTAAATTTATTTATTAAATCGTAGTTTTTATTTCACAACAAGAAAATTCAACTGATTATCAAACGTTTTTTATCTGCGAGCAAATAGGATATGTCAATAAAGTTTGTTAGCACAGGTGGTTGATTCATCTTAACAGCTACGCTTTTCTGTTTGCCACGTATCACATTTCTTTTGATTAACATATGAAGTTTGATAAAAAACTCACGTATTTTTACTATAAAATTTGTTTTCTGCAAAAGAATTAGTACATATGTCGTTTTCTCTTATTAAATTAGTTAATTGATTTAACTGAATCTATGAAGCACCGTTCATTCGGGAAAACAAATTTTCTAATTTGAGCTGATGCCAAGATTAAAAATATACTTTAAAATTTAGATATATTTATATTTACCAACAGAATTATTTAGAATCACCAAGGTGAACCATAGAATAACCTTCACAGTCCGCATTATGTTGGAATAATAAAAACCAGTTTATGAAAACTTTTCGCAAGAGTCTAACTAATGGATATACTTTAAACTCCTTCAATATTTATACTTGACGCTATCTAATCAAATGAAGAGATCAGTATTTACATTTGATACCTAATTTGCTTTTTTTTGTCCTTGACAAGATTGAAGATAAAAAATCTCGTCTGAGTATATCTGCAGTTAAAAAATATAATTTCTATTAGACTTAACCTTCACACATATTTTTAGCATTTTGAAAGGTGCCATTCTTAGCAAGCAACTTCAAAAATCATTAAAAAAAACCAATTAGAAGTTTTGAAATGATTTCAAAAATGATGCAAAGTGATTTTTTATTCTGAAAAAGAATTTTAAGAGAAAATTGGAAAAGGTATCAAACCATTTCAAATGATTTCCTAAGATTTCAAAAATGAATTTAGAAGTTTTTTTTAATAAAAATGTTTAATTTTGCAACATTAAAAAATGTTATGAACAGTTCGAAAGAGGTTAAGAAATATTCCAAGATGTAAACAGGACTCAAGTATTTTTTTCTAATAGTAAAATTATGATTGAGGCTTTGGAAATATTTTTTTCCCATTTCGTATTGTTTCAAAATCAATCATAATTTTTTGTCCGCGTAAAAGTGTACGGAGGGTCATTGGAATAAATGAGAAATTAATTAATTTTATCAACTATTATTATTAATATTCTTTACACCAGTGGGGAGCAGCGACGGACATATCAAACGCATGCTGCGGTCTGTGAGCCGCACGGCCATACTCAAAGTTCAAAAAATGGGCTCCCTTACTTATACACACTTAGTTTAAATTATAATACTATCTGGCCAGGAAACCTGTTTGTTGATCCGAAGCTATTGAAAAATCGATAATTCAAAAAATCATTCTCCGGTATTGGTACAACTTTGTCGACAATGTGTAAACGTAAGTGTAATTTTACTCTTTTATATATAGTCAGTTCTTGCGCGCTATTTGGAATGGGAACTATGAACGGCTGCAAAATTCCAGTACTAGAAATTAATCCAATTATGTGCTTGTGATTCTCATCTAATCCCACCTCGCAATCTTCTGCTGCCAAAAGTAAAGGTAGACCTGGAAGTATTGAACTTTCAATCAGGCGAATTCTAATTTCAATGGGAGGAGGATGAACTGTGGAACTTCTACGTCGCCAAAATGATTCTGCAAAAATAAAATGTGACGGATGTGTAAATTATTTTTTAAAAGAAACTAGTTATCATGACCGTAACGTTGATGAACAAAGTTTTACGATAAAATACCGTATTTTCAAATATTGTGCATTACCATAGCTTCCTCACTCTCCAGTATGTACACCATTAAGCCATTTCCCTTTCAGGGTAGGCGTGACACTACCCGATTCGGGTAGTGTTTCTAGGTGGATAGTTTTCTTGTAGTTATAAATAACTACAAGTTTGGGCTCACCACACCCATAATATGCCAACAGCACACAGTATTCTCGAATGGTCACCCATCCAAGTACTAACCGCGCCCAACGCTGCTTAACTTCAGTGATCTGACGAGAACTGGGTTTTTCAGCGTGGCATGGCCGTTGGCAGTAAAATGTATTAATATTGTAGGTCAATCGATTCGTATTGAATCAACACAACTTTTATACTCTCGCATCAACTTTAAATTATGAGAATGAGAACATTTTTACTATAAAAATCGATTTTAAAAATATATAAATGACCACAACTTCCTCACTATTTAATAAAATGTATTATTATTGCAGGTCAATCGATTCGTCTCGAACCAAGGAATCTTTTATATTTTTGCATCAACTTTGAATTATGTTGAAGCAAAAACTTTGATTATTAAAACCATATTTCCAAATATTATGCATTACCATGGTTTCTTTACTCTTCAATAAAATGTATCAATGTTATAGGTCAATCAATTCGTCTCGAAAAAACACATTTTTTCTGTTTTTTCATCAATTTTGAATTACGTTGATGAACAAAGTTTTACGATAAAATAACGCATTTTGAAATATTGTGCATAACCATAGCTTCCTCACTCTTCAGTAAAATGTACCAATATTATAGGTCAATCAATTCGTCTCGAATCAACACATTTTTTCTGTTTTTGCATCAACTTTGAATTAAATTGATGAACAAATTTTTACTTTAAAAGTTGATTTGAAAAATATATAAATCCCCATAACTTCCTCGCTGTTTAATAAAATGTATTAAAATTGCTGTTTAGTCGATTCGCATCAAACCAAGAGAACTTTTATATTCTTGCCTCAACTTTGTATTATGTTGAACAAAAAAGTTTTAATGTAAAAAACCGTGTTTTCAAATATTATGCATTACCATAGCTTCCTTACTCTTCAATAATATGTATCAATGTTATAGGTCAATCGATTCGTTTTGAATAAACACAACTTTTCTACTCTCGCATCAACTTTAAATTATGAGAATCAGAACATTTTTACTATAAAAATCGATTTTAAAAATATATAAATGACCATAACTTCCTCACTGTTCAATAAAATGCATTATTATTGCAGGTCAATCGATTCGTCTTTAACCAAGGAATCTTTTATAGTTCTGCATCAACTTTGAATTATGTTGAAGCAAACAGTTTGATTATAAAAACCGTATTTCCAAATATTATGCAATACCGTAGCTTCCTTACTCTTCAATGAAATGTATTAATATTATAGGTCAATCGATTCGTCTCGAATCAACACATTTTTTCCGCTGTTACATCAATTTCGAATTATGTCAGTGAAAAAAGTTTTACTATACAAAACCGTGTTTTCAAATATTATGTATTAACATAGCTTCCTTACTCTTCAATAAAATGTATTAATATTATAGGTCAATCGATTCGTCTTGAATCAACAAAACTTTTCTACTCTCGCATCAACTTTAAATTATGAGAATCAGAACATTTTTACTATAAAAATCGATTTTAAAAATATATAAATGACCATAACTTCCTCACTGTTCAATAAAATGCATTATTATTGCAGGTCAATCGATTCGTCTTTAACCAAGGAATCTTTTATAGTTCTGCATCAACTTTGAATTATGTTGAAGCAAACAGTTTGATTATAAAAACCGTATTTCCAAATATTATGCAATACCGTAGCTTCCTTACTCTTCAATGAAATGTATTAATATTATAGGTCAATCGATTCGTCTCGAATCAACACATTTTTTCCGCTGTTACATCAATTTCGAATTATGTCAGTGAAAAAAGTTTTACTATACAAAACCGTGTTTTCAAATATTATGTATTAACATAGCTTCCTTACTCTTCAATAAAATGTATTAATATTATAGGTCAATCGATTCGTCTTGAATCAACAAAACTTTTCTACTCTCGCATCAACTTTAAATTATGAGAATCAGAACATTTTTACTATAAAAATCGATTTTAAAAATATATAAATGACCATAACTTTCTCACTGTTTAATAAAATGTATTATTATTGCAGGTGAATCGATTCGTCTCGAACCAAGGAATCTTTTATGTTTTTGCATCAACTTTGAATTATGTTGAAGAAAAAAGTTTTACCTTAAAAAAACCGTATTTCCAAATATTATGCATTACCATAGCAACCTCACTCTTCAATAAAATGTATCAGTATTATAGGTCAATCGATTCGTCTTGAATCAATACATTTTTTCTGTTTTTGCATCAACATTGAATTATAATAATGAACAAATTTTTACTATGAAAATCGACTTTAAAAATATATAAATGAACATAACTTCCCTAGTGTGTAATAAAATGTATTATTATTGCAGGTCAATCAATTCGTCTCGAACCAAGGAATCTTTTATATTCTTGCATCAACTTTGAATTATGTTGAAGAAAAAAGTTTCACTATAAAAAACCGTATTTCCCAATACTATGCATTACCATAGTTCCCTTACTTTTCAATGAAATGTATCAATATTATAGGTCAATCGATTCGTCTCGAATCAACACATCTTTTCCGTTGTTATATCAATTTCGAATTATGTCAGTGAAAAAAGTTTTACTATAAAAAACCGTGTTATCAAATATTATATATTAACATAGCTTCCTTACTCTTCAATAAAATGTATCAATGTTATAGGTCAATCGATTCGTCTTGAATCAACACAACTTTTCTACTCTCGCATCAACTTTAAATTATGAGAATGAAAACATTTTTACTATAAAAATCGATTTTAAAAATATATAAATGACCATAATTTCCTCACTGTTTAATAAAATGTATTAATATTGCAGGTCAATCGATTCGCCTCGAACCAAGGAATCTTTTTTTTCTTGCATCAACTTTGAATTAGGTTGAAGAAAAAAGTTTTACCATGAAAAACCGTATTTCCAAATATTATGCATTACCATAGCCTCCTTACTCTTGAATAAAATGTATCAGTATTATAGGTCAATCGATTCCTCTTGAATCAACACATTTTTTCTGTTTCTGCATCAACTTTGAATTATATTAATGAACAAATTTTTACTATGAAAATCGATTTTAAAAATATATAAATGAACATAACTTCCCTACTGTGTAATAAAATGTATTAATATTGCAGGTCAATCAATTCGTCTCGAACCAAGGAATCTTTTATATTCTTGTATCAACTTTGAATTATGTTGAAGAAAAAAGTTTCACTATAATAAACCGTATTTTCAAATATTATGTATTAACATAGCTTCCTTACTCTTCAATAAAATGTATTAATATTATAGGTCAATCGATTCGTCTTGAATCAACAAAACTTTTCCACTCTCGCATCAACTTTAAATTATGAGAATCAGAACATTTTTACTATAAAAATCGATTTTAAAAATATATAAATGACCATAACTTCCTCACTGTTTAATAAAATGTATTATTATTGCAGGTGAATCGATTCGCCTCGAACCAAGGAATCATTTTTTTCTTGCATCAACTTCGAATAAGGTTGAAGAAAAAAGTTTTACCATGAAAACCCGTATTTCCGAATATTATGCATTACCATAGCTTCCTTACTCTTCAATAAAATGTATCAATGTTATAGGTCAATCAATTCGTCTCGAAAAAACACATTTTTTCTGTTTTTGCATCAATTTTGAATTACGTTGATGAACAAAGTTTTACGATAAAATACCGTATTTTCAAATATTATGTATTAACATAGCTTCCTTACTCTTCAATAAAA
>CAKNYM010051435.1:214902-252783 GCA_932195095.1 Andricus curvator | reverse complement strand
TTTTCAATTAGCCCTAGGTAACCAAGGATCATCAACGCCCTGTAAAAAGTTCATAAATTGTCTTGAGGCACCCAAAAAGCGCTAGCGCCCTCTGCAACTTTTATCAATAGACAGCCAAGAAGTTCCAAAGCCATCTCCAACTTTTATAAATTCTCCCTAGGTACCCAAGAACCATCAAAGCCTTGCCCAAGTTTTACAAATTGTCCATGGGTATCAAAGAACCATTAACATTTAAAAATTGTCCCTAGGAACCCAAGAACCACCAACACCCTATCCAGCTCTAAAAAGTTATCGCTAGGCACTCAGGAATCACCAAAACCCTATCCAACTCTCAGAAATTATCCCTGAGCACCAAAAAACTACCAGCGCTTTGACCAACATTTATAAATGGTCTCTAGGCACTCAAGAAACCCCACCATCCTTCTTAATTCTCATATCACAAGCGGGACATGTCAGGTCTACAAATTAAGTCAGTGTCTTTATTTCGATGTCTTGTAACTCGTGGTCAAACCTGAAGTTTTTCCCTTAATAAGAAGGTTCCGAAGGAGAACCTCAAACTTTAAAACACAGTATAATAGGTGGCGGCCCTACGGACTTAACCTGAAAAATAATTAGTGAATACAGTGGCGTCCGACAAGGATCATTTGAGACACTGTGTGATTTTTGCATTCCAATTAAAAAATCATCATTGTGAAATCTCTGAAACCGCTTTTTACACGTTTTACGTGTCACTGCACCTTTCCCTGAGGCTGAGCAAATAATTTCGATAGTCTCAACTGCATTTTCAATGCGGGCAAAAATTTAAGTTTGACCAAGACAATCATCCACTCAAAACTACCAGGTATCAAGTTGATGCGGCAAATAGATCAAAAGGATGCAACGTTTTGATACCTATATTCATGATCAACTTGATCCAAATTTTGAGATCAATTATCTGTCATAAAATTTCAACTACTCAACACATTATAAAATTATCTAAACCTCTTACCTGAATGATGATCAATTGTTGATGATCGTTTAAAATTGAATTGTTAATCAAATTTTGAAAAAAATCATTTACTTAGCTCCGTTTATTTAAGTTTATGATTACTGAGGTTGTGGATGTTTGTTTACAAAAGTCAGCAAATCTCGATCAGGGATCGATCATCGATTTGCAGAACTTGAATTTGGCAGAAAGGAATGTTTTTCGAAAATCGTCAACTGTCATTCTGTTTTATATACTGGTGCTAATACGTCTTGAAGTTGTTCTCCTTAATTTTCATTGATCCTCTAAAGCGAATTATATTAAGTTTAAATTCTAGATCAAAATAACTGCAAAAATTTGATACCCCAAGTTTTAGTGTGTCAACAAGATATCAATGTAAAGGCTCCGAATTTATTTGTAGCCCTAATATTTCGAACAAATTTAGCATTATCTGTGTACCTACAGCGAGGATCCTCAAAAAAGCGTAGATTACAAGAAAAAGTTTAGTTCAACACCGATCCTAGAGAAGGATCGTGAGACGAATTTTGTTTGAAAGCATTTAGTCTATTTTCTGATCCTACAGAGCGGATCGTGAGAAAGATTCGATATAAAAAAAATTCTAAGTTAAGCTCTTGTCCTACTGATTGCAGATAAATATAATCAAATTAGATCTGCACTTTAAATTAAAGATATAATTATAATTACCAACAGGATAAGTGAAATAGCTAAAGTGAAACAGAGAATACTAATTACAGTCCTCATACATAATATACCACTTATGATTAGGAAGAATAGGACAATTGAAAAGTAATGAAAACTGATGAATTCCAGATTAAACATAAGATCGTTTATTTTTTAAAATAACATGATTAAATTTCGCTCAGGATAGTACATATGAACTTATTATTTTTCTCATGAAAACACTTAATTAAAGGCAAGCTTTCGCTTTCCGAATACATTCTTCCAAATCAATCAAAATATCCTAAAAGGACAAATTCAATGTGTCCATTCAAATTAGTATTCACGCAGGAACACGAAGCCACCAGCAATTTTCGTTTGGTTTGGCTCCCTTGTTTTTATACAGCTACTTCAAATTATTCTACTAAATCAGCAAGAACCACGTTTCGTGAGCCAAATCTCTTGAAGAATCGATCATTTAGAGGATCATTCTCTGGTATTAGTTCAACTTTGTCGACACTGTTTGAATGCAAGTGTAATTTAACTCTTTTATAGATAGGCTGTTCATGTTCGCTATGTGGAATAGGAACCATGAATGGACACAAATCTTCATTATCCATGATTAATCCAAGTATGTACTCGTGATTCTCATCTAATCCCACATCGCAGGTTCCACCTGGTTGTAATGGTATAACTGTACCTGAATATCTTGCATTTTCAATCAGAAGAATTCTAATTTCAATGGGAGAATGATGAATTCTGATAGGAAGACCACGACGCCAAGCTGATTCTAAAAAAAAATATCAGGGCTGTATGAGTTTGAAAAAAACGAATCAGTTATTATTAAATTTATTTATTAAATCGTAGTTTTTAATTCAGAACAAGAAAATTCAACTGATTATCAAACGTTTTTTATCTGTGAGCAAATAGGATATGTCAATGAAGTTTGTTAGCACAGGTGATTCATTCTTTTAACAGCTTCGCTTCTCTGTTTTCCACGTATCACATTTCTATATCATTATTTTAATTAATTAGTACATGTGTCGTTTTTCTTATTGAATTGATTTAATTGAATCTATGAAGCACCGTTCAGTCGGGGAAAAAAATGTTCTAATTTGAGCTGATACTACGATTAAAAATATATTTCAAAATTTAGATATATTTATATTTACCAACAGAATTATGGAGAATCACTAAAGTGAAACAGAGAATAATCTTCACAGTCCGCATTATGTTGAAATAATAAAAGCCAATTTATGAAAACTTTTTGTAAGAGTCTAACTGATGGATATTCTTTAAACTCCTTCAATATTTATACTTGACGCTGTCTTATCAAATAAAAAGATCAGTACTTACATTTCAGACCTAACTTGTTTTTTTTGTGGCCTTGACAAGATTGAAGATAAAAAATCTCGTCTAAGTGTATATGCAGTGAAAAAATATAATCTCCAATGGACTCAACCTTCACACATATTTTTAGCATTTTGAAAGGTGCCATTCTTAGCAGGCAACTTCGAAACATAATCAGAAAGATATCGTGACTTGCAAACCCTTTCACGTAAAAACGGGTTTGTGGTAACAGAATTTCTCACATGACAAAAGTTAATGAGGAATAGGAAAGTTTCAAAATATTCATCTAAAGCTCGAAGTGTGTGGCGTCTCTCTAGAATAAGAACCAACAAATGGGCGGGGTTGGGTTAGCCAAATTTGATTTTTTTGTCCGACCCAATGTTTAGACGATCTGCCATTGATTCCATTAAGTTTTTATCAATAATGGACTGCTTAAAAAGACAGTTCTAATAAATTGATATAAGCCACGACTCAAAAATAATAAACGCTGAACAAATCTTGAATTCTTTGATTTGGGTGACCATGTCAGGGTATCTTCTCTCTTTCTATCTTTTCAGTCCTCTTATTCTTTCTTTAAAAACTCTGTTAAATTTCCCTTTCTCGGTCTCCCTTAGTCTATCCCTTACTCAATCAATTCGTCTCGAACCAACGAATATTTTATATTCTTCCATCAACTTTGAATTATGTTGAAGGGAAAAGTTTTACTATAAAAACCGTATTTTCAAATATTATGCAATACCATAGCTTCCTTACTCTTCAATAAAATGTATTAATACTATAGGTCAATCGATTCATCTCGAACCAGGGAATCTTTTATGTTTCTGCATCAACTTTCAATTACGCTAATGAAAAAAGTTTTACTATGATAAACCTGATTTTTAAAATATTACTGAGTGCTAAAAAACTGCAATCAATATTTTTCAATTTCTGATCCCATGGAAAGGTTGGTTAAGCTAATTTGATCCTTTCTCTGATGCTACGAAGAGGATCGTCAGAAGAGGTTCAATGAATTAAAAATGAATTCAAAATGATGAATTGCAGATTAAACAAAAAATCTTTTATTTTTCAAAATAACAGAATTAAATTTTGCTCGTTGAAGTACATATTAATTCATCAGTTTTCTTATGAAAACAATTAATTAGAGGCGAAGCTTCGCTTCTTCTACTGAAATTTGGAATTGGCTTTGTACAGGCCATTTTAATGAATCAGAAGTATAATTTTCCGAAGATTCTTGCAAAAATTCAAAAACTTTCCTGGAATCTTAAGGAAATTTTTTTATTTTCTTGAAACCTTTCAAAATTCTTCAAAAGCCTATTCAGAAGTTTAAAAAAAATTTTAAATAATCAACCTTTGAAATATTTTAAAAAATTGAGAACAAAATATATATTTTTGAAGAATGAGAAATACATTTTTAAATCTTTTAAGGATTTTCGAAGGCTTCGAGATAATAAGAAAATTTAGGACTTGGAATGAATAAGAATCAATAAATAAATATCAACCAAAAATTAAGAGACAGTATCCTTCAGATCATTGATCTCAAAAACATCAGATTTTCCTTAATTGAAGATTTTCAAACAATTATAAAAAACATTAGAATAAACTTTCTATTTTGATTGATCAACAACCTAATGTTCAAGAGCAAAATTTACATTTATAAAAGATTTTTGAAGAAGTTAGGGATCCTTGGTTTGGAAATTTGGCACATTTTCAAATTCCTGTTTTAGTTACAGATATTCTCAGATTAGGTAAAGGTTTTAGTAACCATGTGATAATAAGTAAGTCGAAACAAATGATGGAAATAGTCAAAAATGTTGAATCAAGTATACAGAAAATCCCGACATTAGATCATCAAGATTTCCAAAACAAGGTTTTACACTTTTCCAAGAGCTTTGTTGATAAGGATGGTTTGCATATTAATAGTATGGATCGTGAAAGGACCCCGCACAAAATGTATTGAAAAAAGGTCTCGGTGGATTTTGATAATTTTTTGATATTTTGTAGAACATGACCCCCCGAACAAAAAATCATAATGACAAAACCCCGAAAAATGGACAGATTTTCATCTGCACCGCGCCAAAAGTATCCTTTCAGACCAGCATTCACGCTACATAGAAGCTATTGGCGCAAAGCTCACTGAAAACACTTAGCTCTCTGCAACTGTGACATTTTGTAGGTCATGGCCCCGCGAACAAAAAATCCTTCTGACAAAACCCCAAAAAATGGACAGATTTTCGTCTGCACCGCGCCAAAGGTACCCTTTTAGACCAGCATTCACGCTACATGGAGGCTACTGGCGCTACGCTCACTGGAAACACTTAGCACTTTGTAACTGTGACATTTTGTAGATCATGACCCCGCGAACAAAAAATTCTTTTGACAAAACCCCGAAAAAGGGACAGATTTTCGTCTGCTCCGCGCCAAAGGGACCCTCTGGAGTAGCATGCACGCTACATGGAGGCTATCGGCCCTACGCTCACTGGCAACACTTAGCACTCTGCAACTGTGACATTTTGTTCGCGGGGCCATGACCTACAAAATGTCACAGTTGCAGAGTGCTAAGTGTTTTCAGTGAGCTTCGCGCCAATAGCTTCTATGTAGCGTGAATGCTGGTCTGAAAGGGTACTTTTGGCGCGGTGCAGATGAAAATCTGTCCATTTTTCGGGGTTTTGTCATTATGATTTTTTGTTCGGGGGGCCATGTTCTACAAAATATCAAAAAATTATCAAAATCCACCGAGACCTTTTTTCAATACATTTTGTGCGGGGTCCTTTCTGAAGGTTTCACGATAACTTGGAAAAGGATAAATTGGAAAAAGAATGTACTTTTAGGAAAAGATATAAGATGGACTGATATAAATACCGAAGACAAAGTTCTTGCCAGATGTTATGGTTTGAGAATGTTTCATAAAGATGGCTATCCTTGGAGAATAGTTATTTCAACAACTAACACTCCCACGAAATTTTTAGAACAAAAGTTTAATTTGATATCTGAAGAATCCGTTACATCTTCAAGATACAATATTAAAAATTGCTGGGAATTAAAAAAATTATTATTCAAGAAACTGTTCCTGATGACCATGTAATGATTTATTTGGATGTTATTGCAATATTTCCAAGTGTGCTCCTTGAATTAGTTAAACAGGGAATTTTTAATAGATGGGACAATATGAAAACACCTACTCGATTAAGTCAAAAAGATTTTATTAAGTGGATAGTTTTCATTACGAACTCAACTTATTTTAAATTCAATGCATCTTTTTATAGGCAAAAGTTTGATACTCCCATAGGTTAAGTCATTTCTCCGATTTGAGCAGAAATAGTTATGGAAGATTTGAGTTCATTATGAGTTGAACTTTTTTAATTTTTAGGCCTGGAAGAAATTCGAGGTAAAAAATCCCGTCTGGGTATGGCGTCTTTATATATTATTAACCAACAAAGATTGTAGTCATCTTGATCAGAGCAGACAATTGACTTCATGGGCATTATATTAGCCAACTTTCGATTTTTTTGGCCAATCCGATGTTGTTCGTGAGAATGATAAACTATACAAATACAGATAAACTATTCTAAAATTAAAGTACTTTCGTGCTAGACTGCTGAAAAAATTCAAAAAATGAAAACTACGAAAACGTGGGCCAGGATTAGATTCTCCTTCCCTGCAGTATATTTGCATATCGAAATGTACTAAAAAAGCTTGGTCACATATAGATTTGACAAACATGTTTCTTTTAATTCAAAGAACGGGCTTTTTTATATTTATATACTCACTTTAAATTATTATACAAACTGTGCAGGAATCCTGTTCTGTGAACCGAATCTCTTAAAAAATCGATCATTCAAAGAATCATCCTCTGGTATTGATACAACTTTGTCGACAATGTTGAACCTCAAGTGTAGTTTAACTCTTACGAAGGTAGGCCCTTCTTGAGCGTTATTTGGAATAGGAGCCATGAATGAAAACAAAAAATCATTCATTATTAATCCAATTATGTTCTCGTGATTATGATCTAATCCCACCTCGCAAGGGCCTACTGCCAATAGTATAGCTCGACCTGGAAATACCAAATTTTCCATCAGGCGAATTCTAATTTCGATGGGAGGAGGATGAACTGTGGAACTGAGACGGCGACGCCAAGCTAATTCTGAAAAAATAAAATATCACGGATGGGTGAGTTATTTTTTTAAAGTATCTACTCATCACAACCGTTACATCTTAAAAAATTATCTAGTTAGCGTTTTTATTACAGATTCAAAATGTAACTTTTTCTCAGTTAGTTTTGGGAGCGTCCACATATTACTCTCTTGAACTGAACCACGTGAAGTTCTCACTAGTTACAGTAACTGGGTAAAAGGAAGTAGGTACTTCTCATCACAGCAAACTACTAGTCGAAAATTAATTATTGTATTGATTACTAAATCAAATTACTAAATCGTAGTATTTATTTTGCAACCCACAAATGTAAATGATTATCCAATGTTCTTGATTCTAAAGCAATAAGATATGTAAATAATTTGTTTAGCGCAGGTGACGTGATCTTTTTAACAGCTTTGCTTTTTTGTTTGCCATGTATCGCAATACTGTAACCTGTTTTTTAATGAATGTATGAAGCTCGAAAATGAATTTATATATTTTTACCAAGAAATTAGTTTTCTGCAAAATAATTAGTAAATATGTCGCCTAATTGGCTTCGTAATTTTCTACGACTTTTTTTCGTTTGAACAGATAAATATACTACAATCAAAAATACACTTGAAATAATAGATGTATTTATAATTACCAACAGAATTAGTGAGATTCATTAAAGCGAGACAGAGAGTACCCATGACAGTCCGCATTATGTTGAAATTATAAGAAACAATTTCTAAAAATTGTTCATAAGAATCCCTCTTGTGGATAATCTTCAAAATCTTCCACTGTTTATACTACTCGCTATCTAATCTGATAAAAAGATTATTATTTATTCTACTTCGTGATGAAATGTTATGTTCTCAATTTTTAAAAATTAATTTAATTAGATCTATGTAAAGCACAGTTGGTGGGGATAAATTTTTTTTTAATCTCAGCAGATAAATATAATACAGTTGGAAATACACTCTAGACTATAGATGTAATTATATTCACAATTGAGATAACCACGGACGTATTGTAGTGATTTCCAAATATGCTTTGCTCAAAATGAAGGAATAACGTTTTTATGAAAATTAGACGTAATATGTTTCCAGAAAGTACCAGTCTGAGTGGATCTGTATTTAAAAAATATAATGTCCAATAAACTCAATCTTTGCTCGGTTTGATACCAGAATTTGCCATATAATAAAAATTAAGAATTACAGCCATCTTGATCAAGATAGACAAATTCTTTCATAAGCCGAATTAGTTTGGGCAAACAATTAGTTTGGACAAAAAATTGGCAGTCCAAACGCGGGGCTCCCAACATTAATTTTTCGAAACTCTCGAATTCCAACTAAGTCTGGAATCCACCCCGTTTCCCTAATGATCCGCTCGCCTACCACTTCTTGCCGTAACCCGAGTAGACCACCTACCCGAACCATGCCCACTAGACAAAACCCTTTTTCCGGGTACAAACTACAAAACCCAGTGGCGCCCAACAATAATTACGCGGAACCCAAACCTCACGGGACAGCAGCCTCCACAACTCCTTCTTGCAGACCAGTCTCATACTTATATATGAATAGGCAGTCTTGACAAAGCGCTTCTGTCGCAGCAAGCCACCAAGAAGTCGTTATCTTCCCGAAGGGTGAAAAACTATCAACGCGAAGAGGAACCCGGTCATGTTAGGTTTGATGCAAATCCGGTTGCTGGACCTGGCCACAGACCAGAGCCGGCCCTGAATGTTCCAAATGTCTTTGCGTCAAAAGCGATTCATAGCTGCATAAGAACCACTCGGAATTCATTCCTGGCTGCTCGTCCAGAAATCTCGGAACTTTCAACAATGGCGAGAAATACGTCAGTAGCCGACTGCTGCGCTTTATTCTAGCGTTTCGCACCCCGAGGGCTTCACTACCCACCGTCACTGGAGCCGAGGACCCTAAAATATACCTCACCAAATGTAAGGCCTTTTTCATTAAAGCTCCTATTTATTTGTCTATGTGGACAGGAATGGTAACAAAGACCTTTAGCAGAACCATCGATGAATGGTATGAACTCTACACAAATTTTTCTTCAATCAGGGCGAAATTTAGTAGCCTCATCACTCGACGCTTCGCAAGCATTACTCAGTTGAATAAGCTTCATGTCCTTCCGTTCCGGAAAGCAGGAAGAAAACGAGTGCTTTGGCGTTTTTCTGTAACGGAAATTCCTATTGGCTCTACGACTGCATCCTGAGGCAACCGAGCAGGAGAATTTCACTCTCCTACTTGAATCCTTGAAACCGTCAATCAAAAAGTTTCTACGTGCCGCAACTTCCGAAAGCTCCTAGGATCTTTTAGAGCGACTCATCCAAGTCAAAGCGGATGAGACTAAAATAAACCCATGCAAATAAACCAGCTAGCGCGAAAAATAAAATAAAGGCGCCAGTCACATGACAGACAACCCTAGCCGGATCTTCCTCTCAGAATTACGGCACCGACTGTAATTTTCTCGGAGGTAAAGTTCTTCTTGGGAAATCTTCCTGGGGCCAATTGCACCCTCTGCCTCCTTTAAGAATCCCTTGGAAATCCCCGATGTCAAAGTTGGGCATAATTTTTCCCCGGATTTTCAAGCTTGCTTTCTCAATCTTATTCGCTATCACACTGGCACCTTTCATGATGGTGGTTCGATCAAACAAACGCTTGCCGTCTTCAAACACCCAAAATTTTCAAATGGAGGCATGTAGTGGCCTCACTATTCACCCGATTTAAATCCTGTTGAGTACCATTTTTGGGGATAGAATAATTATAGATGTTACGCAGATAATCCACGAATTGTGGAGGAGTAAAAAAAAGCTGGAATTTTCCGCGTAACATCTATCTCTAATGTATCCCCAAAAATAGTAATCAACAGAATTTAAATCGGGTGAATAGGGAGGCCACTCCATGCATCCATTTGCAAATTTTGGGTAACCTAGCCTAATAAAACGAGTTATTGCTGCCGCATAAGACTTGCCTTTTCCGTAGAAGGATTCAATGAGAAACACCTTTTGATTAATGCTTAAGTCGCTCAATCTGGAAACGTAATACGCAAAAAATGACACTATGGCTATGATTCCTCAGACTTCCTTCTTTTTCCAACTACGTGACATTAGTGATCACAGCGCCATCTGTGGAAATAATAGCTTAATATTTTTGGAAATATTTGTATGGGCACCCTGTATTATCTCGGTGGTTAAAGCGATGATCGTAAGAAAAGTTTTATTTGATAAAAGCGTTCAATTAAACTCAGATCCTACGGGAAGGATCACGCGTAGAATTTTGTTCAAACGAATTTTATCCCTTCTCCAATCCTAAGGAGTGGATCATCAAAGAGGTTTAATTTAAGAACAACTCGAAATTTCACTCGTTTGTGATTTCTACAAATATGAGAAGGTACATTTCTCTGGCTCCATCAGCTCCATCAGCAATAGGCCAGGAGCCGAGAGGCTCTTTGTGCAACTTTTGTGAATTGTCCCGAGGTATCCGAAGACCAGCAACGCCCCGTCCAACTTTCACAAATTATCCCAAGGCACCTAAGAACCATCAAAGTCTGGTCCAAACGTTATACATTGTGTCTAGACACTCAAGGACAACCAACACGTTGTCTAACTTTTATAAATTGACCGCCAGAACCGCCAGCGCCTTTCCTACTTCTGTAAATTATCCCTAGGCGCCTAAGAAGCGGCAGCGCCTATTCAACTGTTATAAATTATTCCTAGGAATCCAAAAACCACAAACTCCCTGTACACCTCGTTCCCAAGAAGCGACCATGCCCTGTCCAACTTTGAAAATACTCCCTAGGCACGCCACAATTGCCAACGAACTTTCTTACTTTTATCATTTTTCCCTAGACACTCAAGAAGCGCCAACGCCCTGTCCAACTTCTATCAATTGTCCTTAGGTACTTAAGGACTAGCTACGCCTTGCCCATATTTTGAGAATTGTCCCAAGGCATTCAGGAACCTTCAAACCCTGTCCAACTCTCAGAAATTGTCCCTATGCACCTAAGAAATACCGACGCCCTACTCAACCTACTGAGAAGCAATTCACTATCGTTTGAATAATTAGAAAATTGTTAGCGAAAACGATTTAAATTAATAAATTTCATTGGGATGAATCAATCCGTGAATAGGAAGAAATCGATTCTCCGATCCTTTTTAGAGGATCATGTGAATAGTTTATAACTTAAACTGTGGTTAGACTTACTTTTATCCTACGGAGAGGATCGTATGAAAATGTTCCATTGAAGGAAACTTTTAGTGTTTCTCCGATCCTACGGATAGGATCACGAGGAGAACCTCATTTAAAGGAATTTAGTATATGTTCACTGGTTTCTCAGTACCAGTAGTCATCTGGTCGTTCGCCTTGTCTGTCAGCTGGTTAGGTATGACACTTATCATTCATCAGTATTGCTCATTGCAGCCAGGCGCCAAATCATTTGGCGTCACTGATATGTTTAGTAATGTTATTCCAGTTAAGTCACTTACTGCTTCACCCAGTCAAAGTGGGAAAATCACTGGTTCATCAGAGATCTTTGTTGCTATCAGAAAGTTAACGACACTTGTGTTATTGGGCTAGGTTACCCAACATTCTCAGAAGGTGGCATGGAGTGGCCTCCCTATTCACCCGATTTAGGTCCTGTTGATTACTTTTTGGGGGGGGGCTACATTAATGATAGATGTTACGCAGGTAATCCACGACTTTTGGAAGAGTTGAATAAAGCTATTAGGAATTATCTGCGTAACATCTATCTTTAATGTATCCCCAAAAATAGTAATCAACAGGATATACATCGGCTGAATACGGAGGCCACTCCATGCATCCATTTGCTAATTTCAGCTAACCTAGCCTGACAAAACCGGTTTCACAAACTTCCTGAAGATCAAAAAAAACGTCAGATGTCGTCAGGAATGCTCTTGTTGCTGCCGCATAAGATTTGCCTTTTTCGTAGAAGGATTATTTTAGAAACATCTTTTATTCAACGCTTAAGTTGAAGCGACTAGCCTCTAGTTTTTTGCTTTGTGAGGATAAAAATGTTTAGTACAAAATAAAAAATTCAAATAACTATTTATTTATTGATACAGGCATTCTTATGAATCATAAATTTAATTTTCATAATATTTTTGGGAAAATTTGATTTTAAAGGATTTCACGAAATTTGAGGAAACATTTAAGTCACTTTAAAAGATTAAAAGAATTTTAGGAGTTTCAAATAAATTTAGAAATACTTTATATATTTTTGAAAACCTTTCAAAGTTTTAAAATCTTTTAATTTTTTTATTACGACTACTATTATTAAACTACTGAAATTTCTAAATATCTTTTGAACTGACTGGAATTTTTTTTAAACTTTTGAAAAATCTTTCAAAATCTAAAAATTGCCTTAAAATCTTCCGAATGTTCGTGATTCTCACAAATCTTTTGAAATGTTTCGAAATATTTTCAAATTGTCTTTAACAACTATCTTCTTTTAATTGAAAATTATTCAACAAATTTCTTACGAATATTATGAATTTTTTTTTTATTTTCTTGAAACCTTTAAAAAGTCTTAAAAAGCTCCTACTTTTTTTTAATCTTAAAAATTCTACAGTTTGTTCAAAATCTTATAAAATCTTTCTAAGTTTCCAATTGTTTTTGCAAAACTAAATAAAATCTCTGAAAATCTGTCAGATTCATTCTAGACATTTTTAGAAATCATTTGAAATGTTTTAAAATCTTTAAAAAATTTCCCATCAAAATTAATTTTTCAAAATGAAGAATTATAAAAAAATTTCCCAGAAATCTAGAAAAAAGAATTATTTGCTGGCAACCTTCAAAGGTTTTAAATTTCAAATGTGAATAATTTAAATAAATAAGTGGAAGTTTCGAAACAATTTCAAAAAGTAAATTAAAATTTGAAAAGATTTCAAAAAATTTAAAACAAAATCTAGATTCTTGAAAATTTTAAAATAATATTCTGAAGCTATCAAGGAGTTTTAAAGCTTGGAAGATAAAAAAATATTTTCTTCAGATTTCTTGGAAATATTTTAATGATCTTACATTTGTAAAAGTAAATTTTGGAAAAAAACTTTTAAAGATTTGCAAACATTAAAAAATTGTCTGAAAATGATGAAAAGTAGCCCTGAAGATTTGGAGGAAATTTTGCTGGAATAAAAAGAATTTCGGGAAAATTGGAATCATTTCAAAGAACATTAAAAAGGTTGAGAAATTTGGAAAAAAGATTAAAAATACTTTGAAGTTTGAAAATATTTTGAAAAATGTTATTCCAAATGTAGGTTTTTGAAGATTTCGAAATAAAATTTGGAAGATTATTCAAAATTTCGAGAGTTTTGAGGAAAATAACATTTTTTTGGATGATTTCTGGAAAAATTTTCAAATGATTGCCTAAAATTTCAAGAAAGAATGTAGAAGATTTTTCAGCTAAAACGTTAGAGAAGATTTAAAAATAATTCAACTTGAAAAGATTTTTAAACATTTCAAACCTAATTCCTGGGAAAATTTGAAATAATTTTTTATTTTGAAAAATTAATTTCAAGAAAGTCTTAAAATATTTCAAAACATTTTGAAGTATTTTTGAAAACGCAGAAGAAGAGTCTGCAAGATTTTAAGGATATTTGTTTAATTTGTTGTATTTGATTAAAAAAATTGAATCTTCTTCAGAATTTTGAAATACTTCCAGAGAATCGTTTTTTCAAGATTCCTGGAAATATTTGTAATGCTTTTTTATTTCGTAAAATTATTATTTTTTTTTTCAAAAAGGTTTTGAAGATTGTAAAGATTGTAAAATTAAAGTACTTTAGTGCAGATCATAATGCTCTATCTCTGACGTTGATAAACTTCTGAAGAATTCAAGAAATGAACACTACGAAAACGTGAGCCAAGATTAGATTCTTCTTTTGTTTGTATTATTATACTATTTGTGCAGGAATTCTGTTCTGTAGGCCAAATATATCGAAAAATCGATAATTCAAAGAATCATTCTCTGGTATTGGTACAACTTCGTCGACAATGTTGTACCGCAAGTGTAATTTAACTCTTCCGTAGGTAGGCTCTTCATGCGCGTTACTTGGAATAGGAACCATAAATGGAAACAAAATTCCATTTAGGATTAATCCAATTATGTTCTCATGATTCTCATCTAATCCAACCTCGCTAAGGCCTCTTGCTAATGGAATAACTCGACCTGGATGTAATATATTTCCCATCAGGCGAATTCTAATTTCCATGGGAGGAGGATGAACTGTGGAACTTTGACGACGACGCCAAGCTAATTCTGAAAAATAGAATATCAGGGATGGGTACGTTATTCTTTGGAACGAACTATTCATCATGAAAAAATAACTAGTTATCGTTCTTGTTTCCGATGATGTTGACTGAGTGGAACAGTATGTGACTCGAATAAAACAGCGTTGCTGAATATACCAGTGACGCTAAATGATAGATTCCACCAGTGACCTAGCGCTCCACGCGGTCAAGACCTATCAAGACCTACAATCAGTGACCTCTAGTGATCTAGAACGCGCGCATCTGTTCATTGTATACTATCGTTTTTGTTAGAAATATTTGAGGCCTTATCGCGAAAGACCCAGCTTAAAATTGATGTTCAGGAACTTAGGAGGATCCTGGACATGTTGCTGGACAAGTACCTGCACACGAACCTGTACAGGTAATCTTGACGGTTTCTGTACAGGAATTTAGCGGAGGAAACTGAACATGATCCTACGAAGAAACCTGTATGCAAGCTAACCCTTGAATGATTATGTACAGGTTTCTTGAGTGATTGTTCAGGATCCTTTACCTGAACCCGCATAGGAACTAATTCGCGAGGGTTAGCTAGTGGCTCGGCTTCTTCGACAGTAAGTTTGATCTTCAAGGGAATAAAGGAACCTTTGCAAAGGAACCTGTACATGTACCTATACCCGATCTTTCAAAGGTTTCTTCATCAGTGCACGTTCCATTGCAGGATCATGTTTAGGTTCCTTCGCCAAATTCCTGCACGGAAACCGTCAAGAATACCTGTACAGTTTCGTGTGCAGATCGTGTCCATCAACATGTCCAGGATTCTCCAGGGTTCCTGTACTTTCAGCTCAGGCAGGGAATAAAATATCTGTTGTTCGAAACTGGGAAAACCCTGACCACTTGGATTTGACTTTAAGCGACGCGACACGTTGACGTAATGACGAAACTTTCCACAGTTAGGCGCAATATCTAACCAAAGAGCTGACGATCGACAACGCCTACGACGGAATAACAAAATGCACTGATTAACCAGTGAACCTCACTGATTAATTCAGTGACGGAATTCCACTGAGCGAACCAGTGAAATATAACTGGTCACTGGTTCATTTTAAGAGATTGGCCGCGTGAATCTACTCGTATCATTTCGCGTCACTGGGATATTCAGTAACCCTTTTTTTCAGTAACACTGTTTTTATTTAATATATAACGCTAAAAAAATGTATATGTTTTTACTAATAAATTAATTTAAAAAAATTAATTTTTACTTGAAATAATAGATATATTTATATTTACCAACAGAATCAGTGAGAATCATTAAAGTGAAACAGAAAATACTCATCACAGTCCGCATTATGTTGAAATAATATGAACCAATTTGTGGAAATTTTTCATAAGAATCCAGCTAATTGATAATCTTTGAAATCCTTGACCATTTATACTAGTCGTTATCTTATCAAACAAAAAGATTACTATTTATTCTTCGTCGTGATGAAATTTTATGTTCTCAATTTTTTTTAAATCGATTTGATCAGATCTATATAAAGCACATTTGGTGGGGAGAAAAAGATTTTTTACTTTTCAGCAGGTAAGTATTATTTTATAAATGAGAAGAAGTGAATCAGCTTATTGCGGGTTAAACTTAGTTTTTATCCTTAGGCCTTGACAAGATTCAAGATAAAAAATCTCGTCTCAGTATATCTGTATTTGAAAAATATGATGACCAATAAACTCAATCTTCGCTCCCATTTTTAGCATTTTGAAAGGTGCCACAATATCGCTCGATTTTGAATGCTCGCAACGTATTTTAAAGAGAAAAATGAAAAAGTTTCAGAAAATAAAGCTCAACTTTTCATCTTAGCTGTATCTTCTCTCTTTCTATCTTTCCTCGTCCCTGTCCAGTTTTGTCCTTGATCCTTAAACACAAACGGGGTTGAAAAAAATTGGCAGTAGAAACTTGGGGCCTTAACAATTATTCTTTTGATATTCTTGAATTCTAACTAAGTCTGGAATGGACCCCATTTTACACTGATGATCCGCTCGCCTACGAGTTCTTGTCCCAAACTGTGCAGACCACCTAACCGAACCATATCCAACAGATGAAACCCTGTTTCCGGGTGCGAACCACACAACACTTTGGCGCCTAGCATTGATCAAGCGGAACCTGGACTTCACGAAAAAGCTGCCTTCCACTTCCTCCTCACGAGCCACCCTCACACTTGCATGCAAATGAGCAATCCTGACAAAGCGGTTCGGAAACAGCAAGGCCACCAAGAAGCCGCTTCCAACCCGGAAGGGTAAAAACCAGCGACGCGGAGAGGTTCAGGAAAACCATCATGTTAGGTTTATTGCAAATCCGGTAGATAGAACTAGCCACAGACCAAATCCAGTACCTAACGTTCCAAATGTTCTTGCGCTAGAAGTCATTCACAGTCGCAAAAGAACTATTTGGAATCCATCTCCGGCTGCCCGTCCAGAAATCCCGGAACCTTCAACAATAGCGAGAAACACGTCCGTAGCCGATTGGTGCGCTTTCATTCGCGCAATCCGTACCCCGAAGGTTCAACAACCACCTTCGCTGGAGCCGTTCACTAGGAACCTAAAGTATTCCTCACTGATTGTGAGGCGTTTTTCAATAAATCCGCTATTGACGCGGCTATGTGGATGCGAATGGTAACAAAGACCCTTACCGGAACCATCACCAAATAGTATGCACCCTACAAAAATCTTTCCCCGATCTAGGGGAAATACAGTAGCCTCCTCACTTAACGCTTTGCAAGCATCACTCTGTCAAAAAACTCCATGTCCAGTTGTATTCATTAGAGCAGAAAGAAAAGGAATCCGTTGGCGTTTTCCTGTCACGGAAATTCCAATTGGCTCTACAACTGTGTCCAGTTCTTCCACTTATCAGCCACGTTCGCAGTGTCACCAATGTCCCGGTGATCATTTACATCAAGACTGCGCCGTAATTCTTGCGAGACATAACTATAAGATTTTTGCGCAAATCCCTGAGGTCAAAGTTGAGCCTAATTCCCCCCCGGATTTTCACGGCGTTCTCTTTATCTTATTTGCGATCACAGTGGCACGAGATGCGGCTCTCAGATCCTCGCCAAGTCCTAGCCGAACAGTAAAGTACCCTCGTGATCGCATACCTTGAGGATATGATCGTTTACTCGTGAAACTGGGAGGTGTCTGTTGAATGTTGCTCTCGTGTTTGGACGACTGTCCAGTTACGGATAAACTTGTAGGTGTATTACCCCGATTCAATAAAGTAATATCAGCAGTTAAGAGATAATTCAATAAAGTCTCACTCCTATAGCACATCCGATGAACAATGGTTTTCCTTTAATGCAGCAGTAGTCTACCAGATGTCGCCATTCCGCAGATGGTGGATCCTGGGACTCAAATGGTAGATGCGCTGAGAAAATCACCATAGGTTGGCGCCTGGCTCCTCAATTGTGCTCAATCTTTATTGCCATCAAGTCTCTAAAAAGCGCTAGTTGTTTCTATTTCACTATTATAAATGACTGATTCGCTCTTGTTACTTAATTCTCTACCTTTCGCCTTGTTTGCCCAAGGTTCTTATATTTAGCAAAAGCTGTTTGTTCGGCTGTCAAAAATCTGCTTAAGATGACGCTCCTCTAGCACGGTTAAGGTTTATCTGGATAAAATCCAGACTGGAATGGGGACATCCAGTGTCTATTTTTACTTTCATCTGTCTCCTCCACCTTTTCCGAACAAAAATCAGGATCTACGTCTCGGATGTAACTTTATTTGTTGAGAGTATCTTCATATTGATCCTCTCTAGTCCATAGTCAGGCCGGCAGTCGATCATCTTGAGACTCTTAATCACTCCTGGCTCTGCAGTTATTATAAGTTGGGTAGCTTGAGTACTCTCCTTGACATCGGGAACCTTCCATTCTTCTATTTTCATCGTTGGGTTTTGGATTGCTATGCTTTTAAGAACTGCTGTTGGTTCCACAGATACAGCCGGAATTTAAGGCAGCCACTTCACTGGCCTTGTAAGGTATTTGCTGTAGATCACTTCGATCTTAGCACCCACCCAAGGTTGTAATCCACCAACAGCTTCAATGAGCCAAGTGCAGGATACTTTGTCGGAAAAGATGAAGATAAAAGTATTATTCTTGAAGCGGCTATATTTAAATCTTAGGGTGATTTCTCCAGGTTGCACCCTATAGATTTCCTTCTCTAATGTCGCTTAATTGCATCAAACTGGTCGTCATCGTGTTTGGTTATTGGAACCCCTCAGTGACTATGGTCACTTTCAGGTGACTTTGAAGATCCTGGCTATAAGAGACTGTTGGACCCCTCGGCCGCATCTTCTTCAGTTCCCTGATTTTATTCGATGTACTTCTATCAGAAGGGCCCTTTTTTGAGTCCCCGTATGGCTTGTTGTTGCGTCCGATTGATTTGATGATTGGCGTCTCAACCTCTTCCTAGCAGCTCCCGACAATCTAGATCGTCGTGGTGTTTCCTCTTGGTTTGATTCTCCATCATCAGAATCGCCATGGTTACTCCAATATGGCCCATTTATAGATTCCAAAGTATGTTCTGAGGCTTCTCCAGTAATTTCCATCTGTACCCGCTTATAGGGATCCTTTTATTTCACCCAGGCGACCCCATTTATAGGGATCCTTTCATACCTCTACATACACAAGCAGGTCAAGGTACATTCAAATCCCTTGTCCCACACCTTTAAGCCTCTCCACCATCTACAGGGTGTTAAAGCCCCTAGATGAGGATAAAAATAATTAAAGGGACTACACTTTCTGAAATTTTTCCAAATCAATCAAAATATCCAAAAAATCCTGCTTATATTTATATTTGACAAAAATTTGGATTTCTTTAATAATTTAAGCAATGGGCTTTCTCATATTTTTACATTTAATTCGAAATATTACAGTAACATGGCAGGAATCTTGTTTTCTGACTCGAATCTATCAAAAAAACAATCATTTAAAGAATCATTTTCAGGTATTGGTACAATTTCGTTGACAGTGTTGAAACAGAAGTGTAATTTAACTCTTCTATATGTGGACATTTCATGCGTGCTGTTTGGAATCGGAACCATAAGTGGAAACAAAATTCTGTTGATGAATAATCCAATTATGTACTGGTGATTTTCATCTAATCCCACCTCGCAAGGGCCAGCTGATAATGGTAAAACTTGACCTAAATGTACTGGATTTTCGACCAGGTGAATTCTAATTTCAATGGGACCAGGATGAACTGTGGCACTTCTTTTTCGCCCAGATAATTCTGAAAAAATAAAATATCAGTGATGGGTGAGTTATCTTTTGTCAGGAGCTAGTTATTCTTATCGTTAGCGATTTGAAATGTAACTTTTTCTTATTGACTTCTGGAAGCGTCCAGAAGTGTGTCACTGAATCAGTGGGATTGCACTGGTTCACTCAGTACCAGTAGTCATCTGGTCAAACGCGTTGTCGTCCGTCAGCTGGTTAGGTATGTCACTTAGCATTCATCAGTTTTGTGCTAACCTTTTCAAAATTATCTTTTAAGAAAAAAATGTTTCAGTTAAAAATCTGTTTGATTTGACCCCCGGTAATTAGAATCGCCAGGGTTACTCCCAGATGGTTTCCCATTCATATATGGCCGACTCCCCCTTAGAGTTTTGCTTTGATTTACCAACAAAAATTATTTTATATTAAAATACGATTTAAAATGTAAATTTTCCTTATTAACTTCTGGAAGCGTCCAGAAGTGTGTCACTGAATCAGTAGGATTTCATTGGTTCACTAAGTATCAGTAGTCATCTGGTTCAACGCCTTTTCGTATGTCAGCTGGTTAGGTATGTCACTTAGCATACATCAGTTTTGTGCTAACCTTTGCAAAATTATCTTTTAAGTACAAAATATTTTAGTTTAAAATCCGTTTCGTTTGACCCACCGTAATTAGAATCGGCAGGGTTACTCCCAGATGGTTTCCCATTCATAGATTGCCGACTCCACCTTAGAGTTTTGTTTTGATTTACAAAAAAGAAATTATTTTGATTTAAAATACGATTTAAAATGTAACTTTTCCTTATTGACTTCTGGAAGCGTCCAGAAGTGTGTCACTGAATCAGTAGGATTTCGTTTGTTCACTAAGGATCAGTAGTCATCTGGTTTAACGCGTTGTCGTCCGTCAGCTAAATAGGTATGTCACTGAGCATTCATCAGTTTTTTGCTAACCTTTGCAAAATTATCTTCTAAGAAAAAAATATTTTAGTTGAAAATCCGTTTCGTCTGAAGCACCGTAATTAGAATCGCCACGGTTACTCCCGGATGGTTCCCGATTCATAGATCGCCGACTCCCCCTTAGAGTTTTGCTTTAATTTACAAAAAAAATTGTTTTGATTTAAAATACGATTTAAAATGTAACTTTTCCTTATTGACTTCTGGAAGCGTCCAGAAGTGTTAAACCGAATCAGTGGGATTTCACTGGTTATCAGTATCAGTAGTCATTGGGTCAAACGCATTGTCGTCCGTCAGCTGGTTAGGTATGTGACTTAGCATTCATCAGTTTTGTGCTAACCTTTGCAAAATTATTTTTTATTTTTTTATTTTTTAGTTAAAAATCGAAGTACTTGGTTGAAAATTCATGTATTTTGTTGATAATTGTTTTTTTGCTAAAAATTATTTTTCTTGGTTGAAAAATCAACTTTCGAGTTGAAAATTGATCTCTTCGGTTTAAACTTGATCTCTTTAGTTACAAATTCAACTATTAGGCTAAAAATTCGTTTTTTTTTTTTTAATAAAAATTATCTTCTTCGCTGGATATGTAACTATATTATTTTGTAGTTGAATTTAATTGCGTTTGATACAAAATTAGAATATTTTATTTTTTTGCAATATTATCTCTTAAATGTTTTGTTGAGAATATATTTTTCCTAACACCGTGGACAAAATGCGATTTTACCCACTGCTCGATTTGTCAAAACTCGATTTTCGCCATGTAGTTTTTTCCTTTTTCGTTAAAATCATTTACATTTGTATTTAAAAAAATCGTCTTTTTGGTTTAAAAATTCAACCATTTTTTAGAAAATTAAACTTTTCGGTTGAGAAATAAACTTTTTTGTTCAAAATTCATATTTTTGGTTTATAATTCAACTATTTCAGTAAAAAATTAAGCTATTTCGTTACGAATTAAACTATTTTTCTTTTTGCAGAAATTCAACTTAAAATTAACGTTCTACCAAAAAGACGAATTATCAGGAAAATTAATTTGTCACAAAGTAGTTCAACTATTAACCAAGTGATTGAATTTTTAACAGGGAAAATTATTTTTCTACAAAAAGGTTAATTTTCAACTAAATAGTTGAATTTCCTACAAAATTACTACATTTAGAAGCTAAAAAGACGAATTATCTACAAATCATTTGAATTTTAAAACTAAAAAAATAATTTTTCAACAAAAAATTTAATTTTCACCAAATATTTATGAGTTCATAAAGCTAGTTTAATTTTCAACCAAATAGTTGAATTTTCAATAAAAAAATATGAATAGAAAATATAGTAGGACATCCACATAATACAAATAAAAATACACTTTAAATTATAGATATAATTATAATTACCGACAGGATTAGTGAAAATCACTGAAGTGAAGCAGACAATACCCAGCACAGTCTTCATTTTCTTAAAATAAAAAGAACTGAATTATAAAAATTGTTTATAAATGTCTAACTAATGTCTAACTAATTTAGCTTCTTATTTTTTTTTAAATTAATTTAATTAGATCTATATAAGGCACAGTTGGTTGGGAGAAAATGTTTTCTTTGATTATGGAGGTACTACAGTTAAAAATAAAGTTTAAATTATAAATGTAATTAAATTAAAAATGGAGAAACCGACAGACGGATTGAAATTTCTTAGTAATTTGCGAATATTTCTGAAAGTCAAAGAATAATGTTTTTATGCAAATGAGACGTAATACTATTTTAAAACGCAGCAGCAATCGTGATAATTAAAATTATTAATTAGGTCATTATGACTCAAAGTTAATTTGTATTTTTTGGCCCTGAAAAAATTCGAGATAAAAAATCTCGTCTTATATCTGTAATTAAAATATATAATGTCCAATAAACCCTATTTTCGCACCTAGTTTTAGCATTTTGAAAGGTGCCAGGATTTTGCTCGATTTTTCATACTTAAAACGTATTTTGAAATGAAAAATGAAAAAGTTTTAGAAAATAAAGCTTCACTTTCCTAGGGCTTTTAGTACAATATGCTAGAATATTTCAAAAGGAAAAAGAAAAATAAATATTTGCCAAAACAGGCCCAAAAGAATTTTTTTCTTCTTTTTAGGCGCAAAATACTTGGGAGTCATCTTCAAAACATTTACGTAAAAATAGGGTTTTGCTAGGTGTAATACTAGATTTTTTCACACAAAAAAAAGTGAAGGGGAAAAAATGCTCAAAAAGTGTACGAATTTCATGCAAAACTCGAAGTTTTTTGTGGCTTTATATAATATTAACCAATCAAGATGATAACGATCTTGATCAGGACAGATAATTTGTTACATAGGCGAGATTAGATTGGCCAAAATTTGATCTTTTGGCCGATCCGATGTTCAAACGATATGTAATTATTTCATAAAGATTCGAATTATTTATATTTATAAACTTATATTAAACTTTTTCCGTTAAATTTACTCGTTGAACGATTTGTTGATACTCAATGAGAAATAAATATTGCTTCCTCATAGAGGAAGCTTTGTAATGGTAACACTTTCCAAAATTTATTTTCACCACTAATATCTTGAAACTGACAAAAGTATTTCTGAAAATATTTATTACATTTTTTTAGGACTCAATAACATTTTAAAGATCAGTTTGTTATATTAAAACTTTTCTCATTAACATAATTCAAAGTTGATGCAAAAATATAAAATATTTCTTGGTTCGAGACGAATCGATTGACCTATAATAATAATACATTTTATTAAAGAGTAGGAAAGTTATGGTAATTTATATCTTCTGAAAATCTGTTTTTATAGTAAAAATTTTCTCATTATCATGATTTAAGGTTGATGGGAGAATAAAAAAGTTGTGTTGATTCAAGACGAATCGATTGGCCTATAATAATAATAAATTTTATTGAAGAGTAAGGAAGCTATGGGAATGCATAATATTTGAAAATACTTTTTTTTATAGTAAAACTTTTTTCTTCAACATAATTCAAAGTTGATGCAAAAACAGAAAAGATGTGTTGATTCGAGACGAATCGATTGACCTATAACATTAATAGATATTATCAAAAAGTAGGGAAATTATGGTAATTTATATATTTTGAAAATCCGGTTTTTATAGTAAATCTTTTTTCTTCGACATAATTCAAAGTTGATGCAAGAACATAAAAGATTCCTTGGTCCGAGAGGAATCGATTGACCTATAATATTAATACATTTTATTTATGGGTAGGGAACTCATGGTAATTTATATATTTTGAAAATCGGTTTTTTATAGTAAAACTGCTCTCCTTAACATAATTCAAAGTGGATGCAAGAACAGAAAAGATGTGTTCATTCGAGACGAATCGATTGACCTATAATATTAATACATTTTATCAAAAAGTAGGGAAAATATGGTAATTTATATATTTTGAAAATCCGGTTTTTATAGTAAAACTTTTTTCTTCAACATAATTCAAAGTTGATGCAAGAACATAAAAGATTCCTTGGTCCGAGGCGAATCGATTGACCTATATTATTAATACATTTTATTTATTAAAGTACTAAAGTATTAAAGTACGGTTTTTTCATTTATATATTTTGAAAATCGGTTTTTTATAGTAAAACTTTGATCATTAGCAGAATTCAAAGTTGATGCAAGAATATAAAAGATTTCTTGGTTCAAGGCGAATCGATTGACCTATAATATTATGACATTTAATTAAAGAGTAGAGAAGTTATGGTAATTCATACATTTTGAAAATCGGTTTTTTATAGTAAGACTTTGATCATTAGCAGAGTTGAAAGTTGATGCATGAATATAAAAGACTCCTTGGTACGAGACGTATGGATTGACTTACAATATTGATACATTTTAGTAAAGAGTAGGGAAGTTATGGTATTTTAGATATTTTTAAAATCGATTTTTATAGTAAAAATGTCTCATTCTCATAATTTAAAGTTGATGCGAGAATAGAAAAGATGTGTCGATTCCTGACGAATCGATTGACCTATAACATCGATACATTTTACTGAAGATAAAGGAAGCTATGGTAATGCATAATATTCGAAAGTACGGTTTTTTCATAGCAAAACTTTTTTCTTCAACATAATTCAAAGTTGATGCAAGAATATAAAAGATTCCGTGATTCGAGACGAATCGATTGACCTATAATATTAATACATTTTATTGATGGGTAGGGAACTCATGGTAATTTATATATTTTGAAAATCGGTTTTTTATAGTAAAACTTCGCTCATTAACGTTATTCAGAGTTGATGCACGAACAGAAAAGATGTGTTGATTCGAGACGAATCGATTGACCTATAATATTAATACATTTTATTAAAGAGTAGGGAAAATATGGTAATTTATATATTTTGAAAATCCGGTTTTTATAGTAAAACATTTTTCTTCAAAATAATTCAAAGTTGATGTAAGGATATAAAGGATTCCTTGGTTCGAGACGAATCGATTGACCTACAATATTTGTACATTTCAATAAAGAGTAGGGAAGTTATGGTGTTTAATTTATTTTTAAGATCGATTTTTATAGTAAAAATGTCTCATTCTCAGAATTTAAAGTTAATGCGAAAATAGAAAAGTTGTGTCGATTCTAGATGAATCGATTGACCTATAACATCGATTCATTTTATTGAAGATAAAGGAAGCTATGGTTATGCATAATATTCGAAAATACGGTTTTTTATAGCAAAACTTTTTTCATTAACATAATTCAAAGTTGATGCAAGAACAAAAAATATGTTTTGATTCGAGACGAATTGATTGACCTATAATATCAATACATTTCATTGAAGAGTAAGGAAGCTATGGTAATGCATAATATTTGAAAATACGGCTTTTTGTAGTAAAACTTTTTTCTTCAACATAATTCAAAGTTGATGCAAAAATATAAAAGATTCCTTGATTCGATACGAATCGATTGACCTATAATACTAATAAATTGTATTGAAGAGTAGGGAAGTTATGGTCATTTATATATTTTGAAAATCGGTTTTTTATAGTAAAACTTTGATCATTAGCAGAATTCAAAGTTGATGCAAGAGTATAAAAGATTTCTTGGTTCGAGACGAATGGATTTACCTACAGTATTATTACATTTTATCAAAGAGGAGGGCAGTTATGGTAATTCATATATTTTTAAAATTGTTTTTTTAAACTTAAACTTTTTTCATTAACATAATTCAAAGTTGATGCGCGAACATAAAAGATTCCTTGATTCAAGGCGAATCGATTGATCTATAACATTAATACATTTTATTGAAGATTAAGAAAGGTATGCTCATTCACAATATTTGAAATATCTGTTTCAAACAAAAAAACTTTTTTCATCGACATAATTCGAAGTTGACGCATGAATAGAAAAGACTTTTTGATCATAAATTTTCAAATAGAATAATTCTGACAATTTTTGTAAAGAAATCATAATGCTGGAAAAGGGATAGGGTGATCCAGAACTTTTCCCTTCCCTTTTCCAGCTCGAAAAATTATCATTTCGAATACAAAATTTTATTTCTCTGTTTAGTCTTTGTATTTAAATTTTTTTTTTTTTTCTTATTTTGTATTTTTTGTAAATTTCTATTTTTAAATTGATCAAAATGAAGACTTTGGTTTCTCTATTGCTGAAAAAAATAACTAATGCTTCCTCTAAGAGGAAGCAAAAGGAGCAAAAAGGTATACTTGAGTCTGAGCAAACGAATCTACCTCTGGGCATCCAAGAAGCACCAGCGACATCTATAACTTTTAGACTAGACAACCAAGAAGCGCTGCAGCCCTGTCTAACTTTTATAAATTATTTCAAGGCACCCAACAGCCACCGTAGCCCTTTTCAAATTTTTTCATTTGTCCCTAGGCACTCAAGAAGCTCTAAAGCCCTGTTCAGCTTCTACAAATTGTCTCTATGTACCCAAAACTCACCAACGCACCGTCAAGCTCTTACAAATTATCCCAAGGCACGTAAGAAACACCAAAACCCAGTCCAGCTTTTAAAATCCTACGGGGAGGATCGCTAGGGGGATCTTGTTTAAACGAATTTAGTATATGTATAATCTCCATACCTGTAGTGCAGATCGTCAAAAAAGTTCTATTTGATAGTAGCGTTGAATGGGGTCCTCTGGCGTGGAGGGTCAAAAAAACTATTCATTTTCGATCTAACGCCATTGTTGGCCCAGCCTCCTCGGCCGCCCTACTCATGGCACCAAGTCGACAAAGCATTTACTTTTCATTAGTAGACTTGATTAGGCTAGCTCTTCAGGTGATAAGATAAGATTCTTTTGTGCCATTAATTGTACCTTTATTGTACCTGTCGGACATCTACTGAATCATAGTTCCAGCCATAGCTTGTTTGCCCATAAAATAACGTCGCCCGAGCGTCAGCGCTTTTCTTAAAACGTCTTCAAACTTCCAAATAGGCGAACACGGTAACTCAAAACCTATACGAGAAGGCGTACGAGCAGATGAATATTGATACTGAAATATGTGAAACTCGCTGATTTAGCCAGTGGCTGAATCTCAGTGAATGAATCAGTGAACTTCACTGATTTAACCAGTGGCGGAATTTCACTGAATGAACCAGTGAAATCTCACTTGATTATGAGTGAGCCAATTCTGGCTATTTCAATCAGTGAGAATTAACTAGATCATTTTTAGACGGTGCAGACAAATTAGCACGCCATTAAAGTTGCTATCTCGTCACCTTAATCTTTTAATATCCACAACATTTAACCATTAACCTTCATAGACAGCTGTCCTATAAACATCTGGATGTTAAGTGTGACCATCCAGTTTTTTCATTGCTCTCTTAAACTGAACCAGTGAAATTGTCACTGGTTGAATCAGTATTTTGAATTATGGCTGGCTGAACCAGTGATTTTTCTATCTTTACTGGATGAATCAGTAAGTGATTCAACTAAAACAGAGTTACTGAATATACCAGTGACGACGCGTACGACCAGATGACTACTGGTACTGCGGAACCAGTGAACCTCGCTGAATAAACCTAGTGACGGAATTCGACTGAGAAAACCAGTGGAATCTCACTGATTGTCGGTGACACAGTTCTGACTGATTCAACCAGTGAGATTTCACTGCTTCATTTTAAGAGGGTACCAAAAAAAGTTTGCTTACATTTAGATTTGACAAAAATATGCATTTTTTTCATTTGAAAGAATGAGCTTCCTCATCTTTATATACTCAGTCTGAAATATTATACTAACTGGAATAACATTTTAATTGACACTGAACTTTGTTTTTGACGCATAAACACTTATTAGTTTGACACTTTGTTTTTCAGGAACATTTAAAAAGACCTGGTCCCGTTGAAAAATCTTGAATATTAGGGGAGAGTTGTCCTAAGTCGGCACAGTAAGAGTTTTTGTCAAAAACAGAGGGGAAACTAGGTTTAATGGCGCTTTAATATTTTTTTCCAGATACCATGATGCTTTATCTACAATTCTATGTCTTTTGGAGCTGTGTTGAGTTATTTTTGCGGTGGCAATACAGCGCAAAGTGAAAATTTCGATTTTTGCTATTTCTCCAAATGGACGTCCTAAGCCGGCACCTCCGGTTCCTGAGTCGTTATATAATTTTTTCTGCTCAAATGCAATAAAAAGGGCTGGTTATGTAAGTTTTTGGAGAAAATTGACAAATTTAAACAATTTAGAATGAAAAAACCTGTAGAGAATAGATTAAGCGAAAAGTAATATGAAAAGACAGAAAATAAAATGACACCTAACACAGATAAGCAACATGCATTCAAAACGCAACAACAAAAAACAACGAGAAACGAGTGACATGGAATTGAAACACAACGAAATGAAATGACACACAGATAACAACAAAAGCAATAAAAACAAAGGTTCCGACTTAGGAGTACCTTTTTGGTGCCGACTCAGGACCACTGTAGGCCCTGAGTCGGCGTAGTTTTATTTTAATTGGAGGAGGATGAATTACGTCATCTTTGCGTTTCCAACCTTATTCTGCAAAAACAAAATATGAGGGATGAATATCTTTTTTTGCAAAAAAAAGTAACTATCGTTACTTTTTGAGTTACTTTTGTATTTTAGAAAAACACCCGACTCTCGGTTTAGGAACACGCGGTTTGATAATTCCTAGAATGGCAGGCCCACCCAGTTTCTCAGCTCAAGGGGCGAGAGACGGTTGCGACTCTCGTCTCGGAAGGGCCGCAGTGCAGCATATTATGCATAATATTGCGCAGTGCACAATATTATGCATTACCTTTGGAAACGGCCCTGTTAAGTTTCCAAGCTAAAAAGTTGAATTTCATAGAAAATATTTGACTTTTAAACAAAAAAAAAAAGGATTTAGAAGAAAATTTATTCTGAATCAAGAAAGATGAATTTTTATCGAAATAGTTTAATTTTGAACTGGGAAAGATAAATTTTTAACCCAAAATGGGATCGTCTACCTAAATAGACAAATTTTGATCAAAATACACGAATTTTCTGCAAAATAGTTGAATTTTTAACTTATAAGGGAACAACGTTTAACAAAAAATGGAATAGCTACATTTTTAGATAACAAAAATAATTTCCAGCCAAAAACACGAAATTTCAACATAAAAGGTCATTTTCAACCAAATGGTTTAACTTTATACCAGTGTGTTGAATCTTCAAGCTGAAAAGACGAATTTTCTACAAAACAGCTGAATTTTCAACCCGAAAATAGGAATTTTTAACAAAAAGTTCATTTGCAACCAAATAATTAAAATTTAAACTAAAATAATGAATCTTCGAGCAAAAGAGAAATAATTTTTCACAAAGTTGAATTGAACCAAAGAAGATTAATTTTCTGCAAAATAGTGGAGTAATTTTTGCGGTCTCAATGAAGCACTAAGTGAAGAATTCGATTTTTGCGATTTCTAAAAATAGTGGTCCTAAACCGGCACCCCTGGTCCTGAGTCAGCACATAATTTTTTTTGCTCAAATGCAATAAAATGGGCAGGTTATATCAGTTTTAGGCGGAAATTGACAAACCTAAACCACTTACAATGAAAAATGATGTAGAATATTGTCAATGAGAAAACACAGGAAATAAAAAGACACCTACCAGAGAGAAGCAACATACAGTCAAAACACAACCAAACTAAAAAAAACAACAAGAAACTCACATGAAATTAAAACATAACAAAATAAAATAACACACAGATAACAACAAAAGCAACAAAAAAAAGGTGCCGACTCAGGAGCACCTGTTTGGTGCCGACTTAGGACCACTACGAATGTTTACACATTTCAGGCTATTACGCACAAGAAACAAATTCAAATGCTGGCTTAACCCACAGTGCTGACTTAGGACCACTTTTCCCTACTCATTTATTTGCTAAAAGTTTGTGAACACTTTAATTGCAATTTGTTTACTTCATATTTATATATTTTCCTAAAATTCTCGGGGAAATTAACAAATTTTTTTGAATATTTCAAATACTAGAAGAAGAATATGGAAATTAAAAAAATCAATTTGGAGGATTAAAAGAATTTTAGAAGTTTCGAATCAATTTAAAAATGTTTTGTACATTTTCGGAAATCTTTTAAAATATTTTCAAAACTTTTTAAATTGTCTTTAGAAAAATTATTTTGTACGATAAAAATTATTGTACATTTTCACACAAATTTTCTTATTCTCTTGTAGCATTTCGAAATTCTTCAACATTTGGAAAATCATTTGAGATATTTTTAAATCTTTTTAAATTTTCCTGTTAAAAATTAATTTTTTGAAACCACAAATTATTCAAAATTTTCCTAAGAATCTTAATAAAATTATTATTATTCACTTGGAACTTTCGAAAATCCTTCAAAAGCTTTTATTTTTTTTCGAAATCTTATCTTAAAATATCTACATTTAAGGGTATTTCGTTTATTTTAGAGGATTAAAAAAAAAATCGGAAAAATTTGATTGATTTTAAGAAATATTTAGATTTAAACAAATTAAAAAAATAATCGAAAAATATTTCAATAGACTTAAAATAAAGTGTAAGTTTTGGAAGATTTCGAAACAAAAAATTTCAAACCTTTTTAAAAATTTCAAATGCTTCAAAGAAGATAAACATTTTTTACGATTTTTTCTTTTAAGATTTCTGGAAAAATATCTAGTCATTTAGTATTTTTAAAACATGCATTTTGAGAAAAAATTAGAAAATATTTCCAAATATTTGAAATGATTTTCTAATATTTTGATAAAGAATGTAGAAAAATGTTAAACAAAATTTTTCAATTTTGCAAGATTAGACCATATAAGAAAAAATTTGAGTGAATTTAAGAGATATTTATAAGTTTAAAAAGATAATTAAACTTGAAAATATTTCAGAACTTTTAAAACAATTAGTAGATTTTTAAAGCTTTCTGAATAAATTTTGAGTTTTTATAAATTTTTAAAGATAATAAATTTTTTTAAAATATTTTGACGAAAATTTCAAATGACATTTCATTTGAAAAATCATTTTAAAGAGAATATTGAAAAGGATTTCATAATATTTTGAATGAATTTCGAAAGTTTGAAAAGACTAAAAATAATTTAGGATTTCAAAACATTCCAAACGTGTAAAACGTAGTAGAGATTTTTAAGATTAAAAAAAAATAGAATCGGAAGGATTTTTTGTTTAAAAAAAAGATTTTAAAATCTTTTAAAACGTTTCTAAAAATACAAAAAAAAATCGTGTTCAGCGATGATTTGCCCAATAATCAGTTTAATTTAACTAAATTTCAAAATTTGACAAAAACATTTTGCACACATTTTTTGCGCAGCAATTTTGTATTTTCTACATAATACATTATTAAGATATAATATAAAATACAAAAACTTGGGTACTTCTAAAAATATTATTATTTACATTTTTTTTGCATGTTTTTTCAAACAATAAACCTTTAAGTATGGACTGGCGGTCTCACAGACCGCACTATGGTTCTGATACGTATAATAAATATCAATAAAATTAATTAATTTCTCACTTATTCCAATATCCCTTCATATACGCCTATAAGTTAAATGAAAATAATTGTTTACTTTTTTAATTAGATATAAATATATTCCGTGGTCTGTGAGACCTCAGGTGCATGTAAGTTCCAAAATCAAATCACGTCAGTACTTAAAGGCAAACTATACAAAACAGATAAAGAATTGTAAAATTGAAGCACTTCAGTGCCGTTTATAATACAGTATTGCTGTCGTTTCTAAACTTGGATGTGAGGTCTCACAGACCGCACTATGGTTTTGATACGTATGATAAATATTAATAAAATTTATTAATTTATTACTTATTCCAACGCCCCTTCGTATAAGTGTAAACTTAGATGAAAAAAACTTGTTCACTATTTTAATTAGATAAAAATATACTCCGTGGTCTGTAAGACCTCAGGACCATGTTAGTGCAAAAATCAAATCACGTCAGTACTTAAAGGTAAACTATACAAAACAGATAAAAGATTGTGAAATTAAAGCACTTCAGTTCCGTTTATAATACAGTATTGCTGTCGTTTCTAAACTTGGATGGGAGGTCTCACAGACCGCACTATGGTTTTGACACGTATAATAAATATTAATAAAATTAATTAATTTATCACTTATTCCAGTGTCCCTTCATATACGTGTATAAGATAGATGAAAAAAACTTGTTTACTATTTTAATCAGATATAAATATATTCCGTGGTCTGAGAGACCTCAGGTGCATGTTAGTGCCAAAATCAAATCACGCCAGTACTTAAAGGTAAGCTATACAAATACAGATACAAGATTCTGAAATTAAAGTGCTTCAGTGCCGTTTATAATGTAGTATCGCTGTCGTTGCTTAACTTGGATGTTAGGTCTCACAGACCACACTATGGTTGATAACAAAAGTTGACGAAATTCAATTAATGTCTTACTTATTCCAATGTCCCTTAACATACTTGTATAAGTTAGGCAACATAAGCTTCTTTTTTTATTTAATTAGTTATATTATTATATACAGTGGTCTGTGAGACCGCCGGTCCATTTTAGTGCCAAAATCAAATCACGTCAGTACTTAAAGGTAAACTATACAAATACAAATACAATATTGTAAAATTAAGATATTTTAGTGCCGTTTATAATGCATTATCGCAGTCATTGCTAAACTTGGACGTGCGGTCGCTCAGACCGCACTATGCTTCTGGTATGTGAATCTCGCCCCACACGGTTGAAATAATGAATAATTATGAAAATTAATAACATTTATTAATTTCTTACATATTCCAATGTCCCTTTATATACTTGTATAAGTGAGATAACAAAAACTTCTTAAGTTATTTAATTAGATATAAATATATGCAGTGGTCTGAGAGACCTTGGGTTCATGTTAGTGCAAAAATGAAATTACGTTAATACATAATATAATACGTTAACAGCCGACAGGACAAGAGACGGTTGTGTTTCTCGCCTCTGAAGGGCCGCAGTGCGCGAGTACTCAGCAAAGTAAATTGCGTTTACGTTACGAGGATACCAATTCAGTAACACTTGGAGTATATTATACTAACTGGCAAGGAAACCTATTTTTTGACCCAAATTTTTTTAAAAATTGTTTATTCAAAGAATCAGTTTTCGGTATTGATACAATTTCGTCGACCCTGTTAGAAAGAAGGTGTAATTTGGCTCTTCGATAGTCAGGCAATTCAAGCTCGCTATTTGGATAAGGAACTAAGAATGGATGCAAAATTCCATTCATGATTATTCCAATTACATACTCGTGATTCTTATCTAATGCCACCTCGCAAAAATCTGGTGCTAGTTCTAAACCTAGATCTGGCTCTAATGCACTTTGGACCGTCCGAATTTTAATTTCAATGGGAGGAGGATAAACTTTGGAACTTCCGCGTCGCCAAGCTGATTCTGTAAAAAAAAATATCACGAATGTAACTTTTTCTTAGTTTCTGTTACAAAAAGAAGTAACTATCGTTACTTTTTCAGTTACCTTTGTACCTTAGAAATACATAGAGGGTGTCACAAAAGTCGCGGGACGGGTTTTGACGATGACCTTCAAGGTTTTTTCAAGGTCAACTTGTTTTTTTTATGGAAACCCTCTTTTTTACATCGGCAATCGATAGAGCGGGAAATTTCACGTTCAAATATATACCCAGGTCATAGATAGATACATTGTAACTTTGAAGGTCACTCTAAGGTCATTTAAACTTGAACAAGGCCTGCATACCTCTGGGAATAGAAGCTTTTCAAATATTTTTTTCGTAACTAGTAAAGTTACTAACTTGAACAAAGCGTATTCAGTAGTGACCTTAGGCATGACCTTGACGATGGTCTCTAAGGTCATGTCGAGGTATTTTTTCTCTTAGAAAATCCACTGCTAAGGTTGCAATGTACCTATGTATGACCTGGGTACATATTTAAACGTAAAATTTCCCGTTCTATCGATTGCCGATGTAAAAAAAGGTGGTTTCCGTTGAAAAAAAAGATTGACCTTGAAATAACCTTGAAGGTCACACTGAATCACAGTCAGGAAAAAATTACTTTTTTGATTCCAAATGACGTACAGCCCACAAATATTGACCGATTTAGACGAAAAAATTTGAAAAAAAGCTGATGAGATTTTCAGGGAAGTTGTTGAGCCTAATTTTCAAATTAGGCCTTCAATTTTTTTATAAATAAACAAATATGACGAAAAAATGACCATTTTTTCTATTTGACGTTCCGGGTGCTCGTCAATAACAGAAAAATTGTTAAAATCACGGAAGTTTCATAGAGTAGCATTAGATAAAGATGTTCTTATATTATATAATGAACAAACAAAAATTGTATAAACAAATTATTTGTTGATAGAATGTTTTTTACGATTTTCTATAATTTTCCATATTTTTTTTAGTTATATTGCAAGAAATTGAGATAAAAACAATATTATGATGAAGAAATTCCTTCTTGAGATTATTATTGTTAAGCGTAAAGTCGGCCGAAGATCGGGAGGCCCAAAATCGGGAGTTAGGTATGTAAGAGTGGTCCAAAAAAGGACATTTTTTTAACAGTTGATACACTCCTTGGTTTTTCCTAAATATATGTCAAATAATGAAGTTTGACTACATGTTGCATCAAAAACGTTGAAGTTCAAAACACAAGAAAATTTGAAAAATGATCTTTTATTACGTGACACTTCTCTGATAAAAAAAAAAACCTTTGTAAAAACATTGAATAGGGGAGACTGGTCCTATGTCGGCACTGTGGGTTAAGCCGGTACCCTCGCGTTCCTCAGAGATGGCGCGCGTGTTGGCTTAACCAGTTTGTCGTATTTTGGCTGTTGGTAGATATGGACATTTTTCGTGCAAACAAAATTCCGTATTTTTTCACTCTTTTGAAGCAGCTACAGGTGTGTAAATATTTTAAAAAGTTCGATCGATTGAGTGCGTTGGTTTCTGTGTTCTGTGTGCTTTCGCCCGGTATGGTAAATTATTCATTCGGATTTATTTCGTGTGCCTAATAGCATGAAGTGTGTAAAAATGAGTAGAAGTCCTGAGTCGGCACCAAGCAGGTGATCCTGAGTCGGCACCCTTTTTTTGTTGCTTTTTGTTTGTGTGTTATTTTATTTTGTTGTGTTTCACATCCATTTCGCTCGTCTCTTATTGTTTTTTTTAGTTTGGTTGTTTTTGGACTGCATGTTTGCAGATTGTTGTGATGGAGAAATGTTTCCATCCTATAAATAAAGTTTGTCAATATTCTACAGGTTTCCTCATTGTAAATGGTTTACATTTTTTCATTTCCTCCTAAAACTTACATAACTGCCCTTTTTTTTTGCATTTAAGCGGAAAAAATTATGTGCCGACTCAGGAAACAGGGGGTGTCGGCTTAGCACTACCATTTTGAGAAATAGAAATAATGGACTTCTCCAATTTGCACTTGAATTAAACCATTAAACCATGTAAATTTTTAAGCCACCATCAAGCCATTAAACCCTGTTTACCCTCTGTTATCGACAAAAAACACTTGCTGTGCCGACTAAGGACCACTCTACCGGGCAATTATTATCGACGCACAAAATTTAGTAGTTGCATTTTCAGGTTATGGATATTTAAAAAATTCTTTCAATTGAGGTCAAATAATTTTTACCTCAATTTCTCAAAAGAAATTTATGTTTTGGAATTAACCATAAATCGTTAAATTTTCAAACAAAAATTGATTCCTTAAATTTTCAGTTTGAAAAACTAATTTTCAACAAAAATACGATTTTTCAAGCAGTTGAATTCAACAAAAGAAAAGACCAAATTTTAAGGAAATAATTGAATCTTTAAAAAAAGGATTCTCAACAAATAAGAATAATTGTCTATCTAAGCGGACGAATTTTAAACAAAGTACAAATTAACCGAAGAAATGAATTTTCAGCAAGGGAGTTAAAATTGTAACCAGATCATTAAATTTTTAACAAAAAACATTTTACAATCAAGTAACTTAATTTTAGTGAAAAAAATTAATTTCCAATAAAAAATATGAAAAATCCCCAATTAAATAGTTCAGTTTTTAACCAAAGAGAAGAATTTTCATCTACAATGATGAACCTTACATTTTCAGTAAAAAAAATTATTAAAAAAAAAACTAATTTGAAATAAAATATTCAATTTGTCACTCAAAATAGGGTAGTTAAATTATAGGTGAAAAAATAATTGTTTAACCAACAAACAAAATTCTAACAAAATATTTTAATTTTTGACGAAAGAGAAGAATTTCCAACTAAAATGATAAATCTTCAACCAAAAAAATAAATTAAAAAAAGTAGACTAACTTTTAGCCAACTCGTAAAATTTTCAACAACAAAATATGAATGTTGAAACAAGAAAATTTACCACATTTTTAATAAAATAGATCCATTTTCATCCAAAGAGACGAATCTTCAATTTAAATGATAAATCTTTAACCAAATAAAAATTATTTTTCCCTAAAAGAAAACAAATTTGCAAGAAAATACATGAATGTTCAACTAGAAAAAAAATTTAACCAACAATGGAATAGTTTGTTATTTCCATTTAAAAAATTAACTTCCTTCCAAAAAAAAATTCTTAAAGAAAAATGCAGTAGTTGATATTTCAATCCAAAGATAGTAATAGTAGGATTTTTAACAAAAGAAATTAATTTACAACTAAAATGAGGGATCTTCAATTGTAATAGTTCAATTTTTAGGAACAAAATTTAAAATAAGAAAAAAAGGTTATTCCACTTTGGAACTGATTTTTTTTCTAGAAGTGTTTACATAGAATGATTACAACTTTTCCTTATTTTGAAATGAGGTAAATAACTAACGCTTGTTCGAATGTATATTCTTTGTTTAATTTTTATCAGTGTAATTTAATAATTGTTTGTCGGTGTTGTTGACGTGGCCTATTTCCGAGCCTTACATTATCTTGTTATTGTTTGAATAAATCTAAAAGTGTTAGAAAATCCTACTTTTTTATCAAACATTCATTTTCACTACGTATCACATTTCTCTAAACTATTTATAATTAATATTTAAGTCTCTAAAATAAATTGATATATTTTTACTACGAAATTAGTTTTCTGGAAATAAATGACTAAATATTTCGCCTAATCAAATTAGTAATGTTCTACCACTATTTATTAGGTCACTTTCTTTAATTTGATTAGTAGAAGTTCTCTAGTAATTAGCGAAAATTTGCTAATCATTAGATACTAGGAGATAAATATAACACAAGAAAAATATTATTTAAATTATAGATATAATAATAATTACCAACTGGATTAGTGATAATCACTAAAGTGAAACAGAAAATACCCATCACAGTCGTCATTTTTCCGAAATGGAAATAACCGATGTATCTGAATTGTTTATAAGAGTCTGAATGATGAATATTCTTCAAAAGCTTTCAAGATTCATACTAGTCGATATTTTAGCTGATAAAAACATTAGTATTTATTCTGTGTCATGATGACATTTTACTTAATGATCAAGAAATAGGTACACACATATCATACCTTTTATTATTGGGAAAAAGAAAACAATTAAAAGTAATGCTACCAGCGGAGCGAAAGGAGAAGATATTTAAAAAAATCAATTAGAATAATTTTTAATTCATATTTCCATCTAGTCTGAAAAGATGTCACAAATTTATGTTATTCTCTGATAATAATCCAGATTCCTTGAAAGATATTGAGAGTAGATTCATTCGAAGAAAAACTTTGAATTGAAGTCCTTAACTTTGGGCAGGATCGCGAGTGGGTTTTGTTGAATCGAATTTAATCTTTTCTCCGATCTAATGGAGAGGATCGTGAGAAAAGGTTTATTCGAAGAAAATCTTCGAATTAAACTTCTATCCACTGTTGAGGATCGCGA
>CAKNYM010051435.1:203410-214892 GCA_932195095.1 Andricus curvator | reverse complement strand
GGATCGCGAGTGAAATTGAGAAATTTCAGAATTAAATTTAAGAAAAACTTTAAATTAAACTCCTATTCTATTGGAAGGATTGCGAGAGGGATTTTGTTGAAAAGAATTCAATCCTTTCTCCGATTCCACGAAAGGGAACAGAAGAGATGTTTCAACTTGGGAAAAACTTTAAATTTAACTTCTATCCTGCGGGAAGTCTCGCGAGTGGAATGTTGTTTGAAGAAATTTAATCCTTTTTCCGATCCTACATAGAGGATCGTGGGAAAAGGTTCATTTGAAGCAAAATTTTCAATTAAACTCCAATCTTATGTGAATCGTTGCGAGTTGGATCATTGAAACGAATTTAATTCTTTCTCCGATCCTACGAATAGGATCGTGAGAAAAGGTTCATTTAAAGCAAAGCTTTAAATTATTCTCTTATCATGTGTGCAGCATCGCGAGTAGAATTTTGTTGAAACGAATTGAATCTTTTCTCCGATCCTACGGAGAGGATCGTGAGAAACAGTTCATTTGAAAAAAATCTTCAAAATAAACTTCTATCCTATGCGGAGGATCGCGAGAGAGATTTTTTTAAACAAATTGAATCCCTTGTCTGTTTCTACGCAGAAGATCGTGGGAAAAGGTTCATGTGAAGAAAATCTTCAATTTAAACTTCTATCCACTGTGGAGGATCGCGAATGAAATTAAGAAATGTAAGAATTAAATTTAAGAAAAACTTTAAATTAAACTCCTATTCTATTGGAAGGATTGCGAGAGGGATTTTGTTGAAAAGAATTCAATCCTTTCTCCGATCCCATGAAAGGGAACACAAGAGAAGTTTCAACTTAAGAAAAACTTTAAATTTAACTTCTATCCTACGGGAAGTCTCTCGAGTGGAATTTTGTTTGAAGAAATTTAATTCGTTTTTCGATAGAGGATCATGGGAAAAGGTTTATTTGAAGCAAAACTTCCAATTAAACTCATATCCTATGTGGAGGATCGCGAGTAGTATTTTGTTGAAATGAATACAATCCTTTCTCTGTTCCTACGCAGAAGATTGTGAGAATATGTTCTTTTGAAGAAAATCTTCAAACTTACCACCTATCCGATGTGCATCGTTGCGAGTTGGATCGTTGAAACGAATTTAATCCTTTCTCCGATCCTACAAAGAGGATTGTGAGAAAAATTTCATTTGAAGCAAAGCTTTAAATTAATCTCTTATCATGTGTGCAGGATCGCGAGTAGGATTTTGTTGAAACGAATTGAATCGTTTCTCCGATCCTACAGCGAGAATCGTGAGAAACAGTTCATTTGAAAAAAATCTTCGAACTAAACTTCTATCCTATGGGGAGGATCGCGAGTGGGACTTTTTTGAAACGAATTGAATCCTTTGTCTGTTTCCACGCAGGAGATTGTGAGAAAAGGTTCATTTGAAGGAAATCTTCAATTTAAACTGCTATCCACTCTCGAGTATCGCGAGTAAAATTAAGAAATTCAAGAATCAAATTTAAGGAAAACTTTAAATTCAACTCCTATCCTATTAGAAGGATCGCGAGAGGGATTTTGTTGAAACGAATTTCATCCTCTCTCCGATCCTATGGAAGGAAACACAAGAGAAGTTTTGATTTAAGAAAAACTTTAAATTAAACATCTATCCGACGGGAAATATCGCGAGTGGGATTTTGTTTGAGGAAATTTAAGCTTTTCTCCGATTCTACATGAAGGATCGTGGGAAAAGGTTCATTTGAAGCAAAACTTTCAATTAAACTCCTATCTTATGTGAATCGTTGCGAGTTGGATCATTGAAACGAATTTAATTCTTTCTTCGATCCTACGAGTAGGATCGTGAGAAAAGGCTCATTTAAAGCAAAGCTTTAAAATAAGCTCTTATCATGTGTGCAGGATCGCGAGTAGGATTTTGTTGAAACGAATTGAATCCTTTATCCGATTCCATGGAGAGAATCGTGAGAAGCGGTTCATTTGAAAAAATCTGGACACTACACTTCTATCCTATGCGAAGGATCGCGAGTGGGATTTTTTCAAAACGAATTGGATCCCTTGTTTGTTCCTACGCAGAAGATCGTGAGCAAAGGTTCATTTGAAAAAAATCCTCAATTTAAACTGCTATCCACTCAGGAGTATCGCGAGTGAAATTAAGAAATTCAAGAATCAAATTTAAGGAAAACTTTAAATTCAACTCCTATCCTATTAGAAGGATCCCGAGAGGGATTTTGTTGAAACAAACTTAATACTCTCTCCGATACTATGGAAGGGAACACAAAAGAAGTTTCGATTTAAGAAAAACTTCAAATTAAACATCTATCCTACGGGAAATATCGCGAGTGGGATTTTGTTTGAAGAAATTTAATCTTTTCTCCGATCCTACATAAAGTATCGTGGGAAAAGGTTCAGTAGAAGCAAACATACCAATTAAATTCCTATCCTATGTAGAGGATCGCGAGTAGAATTTTGTTGCAAAGAATACAATCCTTTTTCTGTTCCTACGCAGAAGTTCGTCAGAGTAGGTTTATTTAAAGAAAAACTTTGAATTGAAGTCCTATCCTATTGGCGGGATCGCGAAGTGGATTTAGTTGAAACGTATTTAATCCTTTCTCCGATCCTATGAAGAGGATCGTGAAAAACGGTAAATTTTAAAAAAATCTTCAAACTTAACTTCTATCCTATGGGGAGGATCGCGAGTGGGATTTTTTTGAGACGAATTGAATCCTTTGTCTGTTCCTATGCAGAAGATCATGAGAATAGGTTCATTTGAAGAAAAACTCTTAATTGAAGACCTATTCTATGGACAGGATCGCAAGTAGGATTTTGTTTTAACGTATTTAATCCTTCGGCTGCTGCTATGCAGAGGATCGTAAGACTAAGGTCATTTGAAGAAAATATTTTAATCAAAGTCCTATCCTATGGAAAGGATAGCGAGTGGGATTTTGTCGAAACGAATTTAATCCTTTCTCCGATCCTACGCAAAGTATCGTAAGAAAGGTTCATTTGAAGTAAAACTTTGATCTAAATTCCAATCCTGTGCGGAGGATCGCGATTGGGATTTTGTTGAAAAGAATACAATTCTTTCTCTGTTTCTATGCAGAAGATCGTGAGAGTAGGTTCACTTAAAGAAAAACTTCAAATTGAAGTCCTATCCTCTGGGAAGGTTCGCGAATGGGATTTTGTTGAAACAAATTTGATCCTTTGTCTGTTCCTACGCAGAAGATGGTGAGAGTAGGTTCATTCAAAGAAAATCTTTTAATTGAAGTCCTATCATATGGACAGGATCGGGAGTGGGATTTTGTTGAAACGAATTTAATCCTTTCTCCGATACTACGCAGAGGATCGTAAGAAAGGTTCATTTGAAGTTAAACTTTGAACTAAATTCCTATCCTGCGTGGAGGATCGCGAGTAGGATAATGTTAAAACAAATTCAATCCTCCCTTCGATTATATGGAGGGGAACGTCAGAAAAGCTTTGATTCAGAAAAAACTTAATATTAAGTTCCCATCCTATGTGCAGGATCGCGAGTGGGATTTCATTTACACGAATGCAATCCTTTCTCCGATTCTACGAAGAGGAACGTGAGAAACGCTTCAATTAAGGAGAAACTTTAAATTAAACTCCTATCCTATTGGAAGTATCGCGCGTGGGATTCGTTTAAAGAAATTCAATCCTTTCTCCGATTTCTGGGGAAGATCGTGAGAAAAGGTTTAATTTAAGAAGAACTTTTAATTCAACTGCTATCCTATGGAAAGGATCACGAGTGGAATTTTCGTTAAACGAATATAATCCTTTCTGCGATCCTACAGGGAGGATCATGAGAAAAGCTTCGATTCAAGAAAACTTTAAATGAACTCCTATCCTATGGAAAGGATCGTGAGAGGGATATTGTAGAAACGAATTTAATCCTTTACCTGATTCTACGGAGAGGAACGTGAGAAACGCTTCAATTAAGGAGAAACTTTAAATTAAACTCCTATCCTATTGGAAGTATCGCGCGTGGGATTTGTTTAAAGAAATTCAATCCTTTCTTCGATTTCCGGGGAAGATCGTGAGAAAAGGTTTAATTTAAGAAGAACTTTTAATTTAAATGCTATCCTATGGAAAGGATCACGAGCGGAATTTTCGTTAAACGAATATAATCCTTTCTGCGATCCCACAGGGAGGATCATGAGAAAAGCTTTGATTCAAGAAAACTTTAAATGAAACTCCTATCCTGTGGGAAGTATCGCGAGTGGTATTTTGTTTTATGACATTAAATCCTTTCTCTGATCCAACGAAGATGATCGTAAGAGGAGGTTCATCTGAAGAAAAACTTTGAATTAATCTTCTGTTAAAAAAAATTCTCCTGTCTCTGATCCTAAGCAGATGATCGTGAGAAAATGTTTGTTTGAAGAAAAACCTTAAAATTAACCTCCTACCCTATGTGATGGATCGCGAGAGGGATTTTGTTAAAACTTATTTAATCCTCCCTCCGATTCTACAGAGCGGAACATAAGAAAAGCTTTGATTTAGGAAAAAGTTTAAATTAAGTTTACATCCTATGTGCAGGATCCCGGGTGGGATTTTATTTGAACGAATTCAATCCTTTCTCCGATTCTACGGAGAGAAACGTAAGAAAAGCTTCAATTTAGGAGAAACTTTAAATTAAACTCCTATCCTATGGGAAGTATCGCACGTGGGATTTTTTTTTTAAAGAAGTTCAATCATTTCTCCGACCCGAGAGGATCGTGAGGGAAGGTTTAATTTAAGAAAAACGTTTAATTTAACTATCCTATGGGAAGGATCACGAGTGGAATTTTCCTTAATCGAATTTAATCCTTTCTGCGATCCTACAGGGAGGATCATGAGAAAAGCTTTGACTTAGGAAAAAACGTTGAAATAAATTCTGATTCTACGAGGAAGACCCAAAGGTGTGTGACGTGTATTCCGAAAAATAAAACAATTTTCACAAATTTTTCTCTCAGTATTTTTTATTTTTTCGCTATAATTATCATTGAGATATAACATAAACATTCAAATTTGGCGAAAATATTAATTTCCTTAAATTAGGTCTGAGCGACTCTATCCTCAGTAGTGCCCATTTATACTCTTTTAAGTTGAATTAATATACTATCTGGCAATTACGCACATTTGGTGACCTGAATTTCTTGAAGAACAGCTTATTTAGAGAATCACCCTTCGGTATTAATACAATCTGGCTGACGTTTATGCCATGCAAGTGTAATTTAACTCTTACAAAGGCATCCTGGTTATCCGAACTAGGAACAGGAACCACGAATGGAAACAATCTACGACCCAGAATTAATCCAATTACGTGCTCGTGACTCTCATCTAAACCTACCTTGTAAAACTCTTGTAATAATGGGTAAATTCGTCCCCGACTGAAAGAAGAACTTTCGAAATGATGAACATTAAGTCGAATAGGGGGGCCAGGATGAACTGCATTTCTACGTCGCCAATCCAATTCTGAAACAATAAAGAGTGAGTGGGAAATTATTTATGTTAATTATAATTTATGTAATCATAAATATTTTTAAAGTAAATTTATTCAGGAAAAAGATCTCCTTTCGCTGAGCTGGGATTCGAACGCCAAGTCAACTGATTGCCGCTCAGGTGCTCTAACCACTATGCTACTAGAGATCTCTCTCTAGTAGCTTAGTGGTTAGAGCACCTGACTGGCAATCAGTTGACCTGCTGTTCAAATGTATTAAAACATAACATCTTGCAAAATAAAGGTTGTTTCAGAAAAAAGGATTCTTCTTCCGCTCTCTCTAGTAGCTTAGTGGTTAGAGCACCTGACCGGCAATCAGTTGACCTAGCGTTCAAATCCCATCGGAGCGAAAGGAGATCTTTTTTATGAATAAATTTAATCAAAAACAATTTTTTCTTTATATTTCCATCTCGTCTGAGAAGACGTTAAATATTTTCTGTATTAGAGGAGATAACTTTGATCGATATTGTAGATTTCCATTTTCACAGCATGTGAAAAGATTTCTCTCCTGATTGATCGTTACCGTCTCCGACGATAATACAGATTGCTAGTAATAATTATGAATAATAATGTTAATTATTAATTAATTAAATTTAATTACGTATGTTAATTAATCAATTAAAATTACTGATTTAATTAGTGAAATATATCTATGAGATCATTAAAAATGAACTATTTAATCAAGGAAAGTTTTAGTTTGAAACATTCAATAATGAATGTTTTAATTAGTGGAAGTTATTGGCTAGATAATTTGATACGATTGATTTAATCAGTGGAAATTACACATTGAATCCCTCAAAATGACTGGTTTGGCCAGTGAAAGTTACAGATTAAATCATTAAATATCACTGATTTCTTTAGTGGAAATTACAGAATGGATACTTTGAAATGACTGAAGTGAAATTTACTTATCAGACAATTTTAATTTAATTATTTAATTAATGAAAGTTACAGTTCAGATTACTTAAAAATGACTGATTTTATCAGTGAAAATACACATTGCATTACTCAAAACAACTGATTCGGTCAGTGGAAGCTACTTATTAGATCACGAAAGACTGATCATCAGTAAAAATTGAACATGAAGTCATTAAAAATGACTGATTGGATCAGTGAAAGTTACTGATAAGATAATTCCAGAGCACCTATAACGTTAGTAAAGATTACAGATGGTTCATTGAAAATCATTGATTTAATCAGTGAAAATTACAGATTAGGTCGTTCAAAGTGACTGATTAATTCGCTAAAAGATACTGATGTAAGTGGTGATAGTTACTGGTTAAATCATTTAAAAGGACTAATTAAATTGGTGAATCTTACAGTTTAGATCATTCACAATTACTAACTGATGGGTGAAGTTACCAGTTAGATCCATAAAAAAGACTTATTTTATCAGTGAAATTTAAAGTTCATACAACCCAAATCACTGACCTCAACAGTGAAAGTTATTGTTTAGATAATTCAAAACGACTCATTAAATTGATCAAGGTGACTGGTCAGATCATTAGAAATGACTGATTTAATAGGCGAATGTTACATTTCACATCATTTGAAATGTCTGATGCCCTCAGCCGACGTTCCTGATCAGATCATTCAATCAATTTATTTCATCAGTGAAAGTTAGAATTTTGATAATTCAAAATGACTGATTTGGTCAGCGGAAGTAACTGATAAAATCGCTCAAAATAAATGATTTTATCAGTGAAAATTACACATTCAATCATTCAAAATGACTTCTTCAGTCAGTGAAAGTTGCTGATTGGATAATTCAAAATCACTGGTTTCATCAGTGAAGATTACAGATTGGATCTCTCAAAAAGGCTGATTAATTTAGTGCGAGCTACTCATTAGACCATTCAAAATGAATTTTTTAATCATTGGAAGTTGAAGTTAAGGTAATTTAATATTATTCATTTAATTGGTTAAAGTACAGTTAAATTATTCAAAATGACTGATTTAATTAGTCAAAGTGACTGGTAAGATCATTAGAAATGACTGATTTAATGGGCGAATGTTAGATTTCACATCATTTGAAATGGCTGATGCCTTCAGCCGACGTTCCTGATAAGATCATTTAAACAATCGATTTCATCAGTGAAAGTTAAAATTTTGATAATTCAAAATGACTGATTTGGTCAGCGGAAGTAACTGATAAAATCGCTCAAAATAAATGATTTTATCAGTAAAAATTACACATTCAATCATTCAAAATGACTTCTTCAGTCAGTGAAAGTTGCTGATTGGATAATTCAAAATCACTGGTTTCATCAGTGAAGATTACAGATTGGATCTCTCAAAAAGGCTGATTAATGTAGTGCGAGCTACTGATTAGACCATTCAAAATGAATGATTTGATCATTGGAAGTTGAAGTTAAGGTAATTTGATATTACTTATTTAATTGGTGAAAGTACAGTTAAATTATTCAGAATGACTAATTTAATTGGTAAGTTACCACGTAAATCACTAAAGATGACTGATAAGGTCAGTGGAAAATACTCAGTAGATCATTCAAAAATAACTGATGTAATCAGTAAAAGCTACTGAATAAACCATTTATAATGATGAAATTATTCAATGGAAGTTACTGTTTAGATAATTTAAAATGACTGATTCGGTCAGTGGAAGTTACCGATTAGCTCATTCAAAATTACTGATTCGATCAGTTACTCAAATTAATTGATTTTAAAAGTCAATTTGGAGCGATTTTCTCTATCAATGTCCTGTCTCGCCAAATTGGACAGTACTACTTATAAACATATTTCACAAGGAAATTAGTAATTTTTCACTAACGAATTAGTACATATTCTGAATAATCTAATTAGCATGTTTCTACTAGTAATTACTGCAATTTCAATAATTTGTAAATTTATAGATTACTGTTCTTTGGAAAAAAAGAGCTATCTCAATTTGAATGATTTTTGATGATCATCGATATTATGATTCTTACCAACGGGATCAGTGAAAATCAGCAAAGTCAAACACAGAATAGCGATGACGCTCCTCATTTTTATAAAATACAAAAAAAAAACACTTATACAAATTTTTGATAAGCTGCTTGCCATACACTGGAGTCGGGAAAATACTTCAGATAAATGACATTTGATTTACTTTACAATTTCAAGGAAACCAGACGAGTTGTTACGAAATTGGAAGATCAATAATTGTTTTGAGACCTGATAACATTTTATCTTTCTATCAAGAAAAAGGTACTTGACACATTTTCACAGGGATTTACAAATAAATGCAATGAATTGCAAAAATAAATGAAAGAAAAGTGCAACATTTTTTTATTATTAGAATACATTTTCAACTTTTTTTAAACTTTTAAAATTAAAACTTAAAATTTTTTTAGTCAAGCGTTCAATTATTTAATCGTATAAAATAAAAGTTCCTTTTTTCGTTCCAATTGAAAATTTTGTAATTAAAATTTTCTCACCTGCAAAATAATTTTTTTTCGACTTCTATACATTATAGGGGGAAGTGGTCCTAAGTCGGCACTGTGGGTTAAGCCGGCAACCTCGCGTTTCTCAGAGATAGCGCTCGTGTCGGATTAACCACCTTGTCATATGACAGAAATTCCATTTTCTTCCATTCTTGTGAAGCAGCTACAGATGTGTAAATATTTTGAAAAGTTCAATCGATTAAGGTTTCTGTGTTCTGTGTGCTTTCGCCTGATAAAGTCGATTTTTCATTTGGATTTGTTTCGTGTGTGTAATAGCATGAAATGTGTAAACATTCGTCCTGGTCCTGAGTCGGCACCTTTTTTTTGTTGCTTTTGTTGTTATTTGTGTGCTATTTTATTTTGTTATGTTTCAATTTCATGTCACTCGTCTCTTATTGGTTATTTTTAGTTTGGTTGTGTTTTGACTACATGTTTGCAGATTATTGTAAGGCAGAAAAGTTTCCATCCTATAAATAAAGTTTGACAATATTCCACGTGCTTTTTTATTGTTAATGGTTTCAATTTATCCATTTCCTCATAAAACTTATATCACGTGCCCTTTTTCTTGCATTTGAGCGAAACAACTGATGTGCCAACTCAGGACCAGGGGGTGCCGGCTTAGGACCACTATTTTCAGAAATAGAAAAAATCGACTTTTTCACTTCGCGCTGCATTGTGGCCGCAAAAATCACTCCACACTGCTCCGAACGACATAGAATTGTGGATAAAGGATCATGATACCTGGCCAAAGACATTAAAGTGCCAATCAACCCGGTTGCCCTCTGTTTTCAAAAAAAAATCTCAATGTGCCGACACAGGACCACTCTTCCCTACAGTTTAAAGATTTCAATTATTATATATTTTTCCGAAATTTTAAAAATCTTTTCAAATATTCTTTTTAAATTGATTTTTCAAACAAACAAAAATTATTTTAGGTTTTTCTAAGAATTGTGATAAAATTTGTTTATTATACTGAAATCTTTCAAAATGCTTTTATAATTTCAAATTTTAGGTTCGAAATCATCACAAATCTAGATTTTGTTTCAAATATTTTTAAATCTTTTTAAGTCTTAAATTATTTTTGGATCTTTTCGAAACTTTTAAATATATCTGAAACCTTCTCGAATTATTATAAATTAATAATTATTCAAGTGTTATTTATCAATAAAACTTTTTTTATATCTTTTTAAATATTTTTGAATATTTTGGTGGTGTTCATTCGAAATATTTCTTGTTCCAGATCTGAATTATGATTTTTTTCCCACAAATTTTTTGTTCCAAGTGAGAATTTTACACAATTATACTTCTTTTTTTCAATCCTGGGAGAACGATTATGTAGCTTTCACACTTTCACTGTCACTTCCACTTTTTCGAAATTCACTTCGGCCGTCTTTTTTCGAAATTTTAATTGTCACAAAAATAAAAAAAAAAACCGACGTGAATTTTGGAAAAGTGAAAATGGAAAAGAAAGTAAAAAATTTACATGATCGCCAACCAGGTATATCTCAAAATTAAAATTCTTTTGGAAAATTCCCTTGAAAAATTTGAAATCCGCAGAAATCCTTAGGAATTTCTAGAAGATTTAACCATTTTGATACCCTTTTGAAATCTGCAGAAATTTTTGTTGATCCAACGAATTTTTTTTAAATTACTCGGAATCTTTTTAAATGCACTAATATATTTTTTTAAATCCTCTCAAATTATTAAAATCCCTTCAATTCGGTGAAATTCCTAGAAATCTTTTTAAATTCTGCACAACATGTAGCAATCTTTATTATCTTTCAATATTCCTCTAAAAAGGTAATATAAGGTCAAATCTGAAGGGTCAAAAAGGAAGGTCAAAAATAATTTATTTCAATTTATTATGTTCTTTTTTGCTTCCTCATAGAGGAAGCTTTGTAATGGTAATATTTTCCAAAAATTTCAAATTCATTTAATCAAACCTACCTCAATTTAAAAATGTCTAATACAATGTTCTAAGCAATTGTCCGGATTCGCGTGTGTGTTTTTTGCGAACACGATATCTTGAAAACAGTTGCAAATAAATTGATGAAATTTGGAGGGCTTATTTTCACCACTGATATCTTGAAACTGACTGAAGGATTTCTAAAAGTATTCATTGCAATTTTTTTAGCACTCAATAATATTTTAAAATTCAGATTTTTATAGTAACACTTTTTTCATTAGCATAATTCAAAGTTGATGCAAGAATATCAAAGATTCCTTGATTTTAAACGAATCGAATGACCTACAATATTAATACATTTTATTAAAGAGTAGGGAAGTTATGGTAATTTATATATTTTGAAAATCTATTTTTATAGTAAAAATTTTCTCATTCTCATAATTTGAAGTTGATGCGAGGATAGAAAATATGTATTGATTCAAGGCGAATCGATTGACCAATAACATTGATACATTTTATTGAAGAGTAAGGAAGCTACGCTAATGAACAATATTTGAAAATACGGGTTTTGATAGGAAAACTTTGTTCTCCAACATAATTCAAAGTTGATGCACGAATATAAAATATTCCTTGGTTTGAGACGAATCGATTGACCTA
>CAKNYM010051435.1:162617-188395 GCA_932195095.1 Andricus curvator | reverse complement strand
CCCATCCCATCCCATCCCATCCCATCCCATCCCATCCCATCCCATCAGGAAGTAGTTGAGGAAGAGAGAAGATGAACAAAAATAAGAAAAACAAACAAAAGAAAATTTATGAGAAAGTTATATGAAAGGAATTGAAAACAAAGAAAGCTAGCAAAAGATACTGGTGAAGGTTTCAGGAAGGCTGGATTGTATGAGCGGAAGAAGGAATTAAATGAGCTTAGAGGAAAAAACTAAACAGTGGAAGTCAAAAATAGCAAGGTTGAGGTAGAAGAGAAGTGAAAGAAAAAATAAACAAAATTCAAGATTGCTAATACTAGGGCAATTTTCTCTGTGTGAGTATTTACCGGAAGGAAACGATTTCATGGAGGAGGGACTTGACGTATTATTTATCTAGGGAATGATGGACAAGGTTGAAGAGACCCTTGTGTGTCTCTTCAACATTAAACGAAATCACTGTTATTGGCGGAGGGGTTAATTTTCAAGGGCTCTCGAGGATTGGTGAGAATAGGCAAACGGGATTTACTTCCATCTGCTTCTCTTTTATAATGAAGACCGATGACAGCGAGGTCGAGAAGCGTACAGCGCGTCCCATGAGTTGTCGGTTGGAAAATGGCGAGGCCATTCATCCTGATTAGGCGCGGTCTCCCGCAGGGGAGACAGCGAATCTCTCGGTCAACGCTCAGCCCACCCCAACCAATAACAAGTGCATCCCGCGGCTTTAAAAGAGTCAGCAAAATTGGAATTTTTTTATAACACTATTTTTTCCCAAGGTTTATTTATTTCCAAGATACAACATTCAAGATACATTCATTCGCAGCTTATTCAACAATTTCTGGTGAAACACGGCCTTGCACAATTCAGCGGAAATAAAAACAGAATGCGAAGCAGCAGCTGTCGACGATTTCAAAAGGTGACATTAGGGGGTGGTTCTGAAAGTGGCGACTGAGACCTTTACAACGATAACGCACCTGCCTGTTGTTTTCCAAATTGAAGAATTCTCTCAAAGGGAAATTATTAGCTATTCCCAAAGGTGACTTCAAAAAGTGGCTCTGGAAGTGGGAGGATCTTCGGAAGAAGGTTGCAGTCTCAAAAGGGGACCACTTTCAGGAAAATATCATCGTCATTTATCAGAAATAACTTTTACACCTGCTAGAACACAAGGTCGGATACTTTTCGGACCGACCTCGTAAATTGAAAAGTAGATTGCAAAAGATTAAATTATAGGGAATCCATAGATCTTTTTAACTTCCAACTACAAACTTTTACTCTTTTGTTCAATTCTTGTAAGGAGTTTAAAACTAGTACGAACATAAAGTATCATGAGTCCATAATATGTAAAGCAGATTCATGCAATATCTAGTCGCGGTGTGGGTGTCATTTTCACAGGGTCCCGAAGAAAACTCTCATCAAACTTGCGAAAGCAGAATACTGCTACCTAAAGTTAACGTCGGCCAATTCCTCGCTTCCCCTCCATCTTCCTTTCTCTTTTTAACTTCTCTAGTTTTTTATATTTTTTTCCTCTGCGGCAACCAAACAAGTGGAAAAGTCAAGACAGGCAAGACGGAACTTCAGGCCAACGAGCCGCCCTTGTCTCATGGGGTTGGAAAGAGCCGCAGGGGAAATAATACGGGCAACTTTCCCCTTCTACTTTTTTCGCTCGGGTTCAGAAAATTCAAAGTCAATGACACGTTATTGTCTTTCGAGCATTTCCTACGTAGTTTTACTCGAGTGCACCTATTTCTCCAAGAAATTTAACGACTTTTCTTCTATTCTTCTTTTCTTCGAGAACTTTGCCATTTTATATCAAATTGAGTTGGAAAATTGAAGATGTGCGAGATTTTCTTTTTCTTAAGCTAAAGTTAGACATGCTGAAGTTTAAAATTCAAGTTCCTAATAAGTTGGTTTTAATTTGTATACTTAGAATAGGCAAGTAGGGGAGGGGGAAGTCAAAAAAATGTTGTTACTACTTGTTTCATGATGGAGATGGGTACAAAAAATGGCAAACAATGTGTTACCTAATTTATCGATAGCCCATAATTAAATTTTGAGTTTTTGCATCGAAACAATGTTGTAGCCTCGATAAATTGAAGAAGATAGATTGACTGAAGAGGACATCTAGACAAGAACACATACCTGACATTATTACACGCTTATTATAAACTTATTAACCAACCATGTGCCCCCGGTCGCATTAGAGACGTCGACGCAAGCTGCCGCTGGAGCATAATAAATTGCAATTTCATTTTCGATGATGGATGAGAGCTGCGTACGTATACAACTTGATTCAGGAGCTCATACTTCAATGACGTGATGGTGTTCAGAAACTTATAATTTGCATACAATGTTACCAGGTGGTCAAAATTACCGAGGAATCGGGAAAACCAGAAAATTGCCAAGAATGTGATTCAGTGAGGGCGTTTTCTGTCCAGAATGTTAATTAGGTCCTTTAAACCTCTTCCTAACATACTTTTCCTCCCTGTCCCTATACTCCCACTACTCTCTCTCTCACCTCACTTTACACTTCACTTCCCCACCCTGTCCTAACTTCTTCCTCTACTTCCTCCTCTCTTTACTTCCCTGGCTAACACATTCCTTTCCCTTCTTCCCCTCCTCAGCCATCACTTCCCCTCCAATACTCGCTTGTACTTCCCTACTAATCCCCTCCTTTCCTACAATTTTTATTGGAACTGTTTTCCTCGACACTCCAATTTCTCAAATTCTCACTTCCTCTTCCTCTTTCAGTATTATCTAAGACTATGATACTCCCAATTGTTTTCTACCATCCTTTATCTGAAAAATAATATTTGACTTTGGAAAGAAACAACCATTAATTAGGTAAGGATGATTTTTGAAATTATATGAGAAATGGGGGAGGTGATCGTATGGTAAGTAGGAGGAGTGAGGGAAAGTCGAGAAAGTGAGGATATAGTAAGTATGGGGCGTGAGGTTAGAGGATGAGATATGAGGGGTGCAAAGTACGGAAAGACAAGTGATGATAGGGAAATTAATGGAACTGAGGATACATGAAGTAGGGGAGGGAATGAGAAGAAGTGATAGGAGTGGAAATAGGGGTGGGAGGGATAGTAGGTAAGGAGGTAAGGTGGCGAGGGGTGAGAAGTAAAAGGAGAGGGAGACTTGACTCATTCTAGCATGTGAGGGGAAGCAGGCTCACTTTACCCTTCACTTCCCCACCCTTTCATAACTTTTTCCTCTGCTTCTCCCTCTCCTCACTTCCCTAGCTAAGACTCTCTTTGCTTCCCCTTCCGAGACATCACTTCCCCTCTTATACTCACTTGAACTGCCTTACCTGCCCTCCCCTCATTTCCTCTCTCTACCCTCTCACACATTCAATCATTTTCTGTACTTTCTCTTCCCTGTTTATGTTGAAAATTCAACTATTAGGTTACAAATTCAACTATTCTTTTGAAAATTCGCTCCATTTACTGGAAAATTAAACTATTTGGTTCTTTGGTTGATAAATAACTTTTATTATTGAAAATTCAACTATTTGGATGAGAATTCATTATTGTAGGTTTCATAGTCTATTAAGACGTTAATTAGTTCGTTCAAATCTTCTCTTCTTATACTTACCTTTTCCCTAGATAATACTCTCCTTCCCCTACTTCCCTTCGCCAGCCAACACTTCCCCTCCTCTGCTTACTTGTACTGCCCTACTACACCTTCCCTCACTTCCTTTCACTACCCTCGTACACTCTCAATTATTTTCTCTTCTTCTCCTCCCCTAATTTTCTCTCACTTCCCCTACTTCTCCTCCACTATTTGTCTTATTTTTTTCTTCTTCCTTCTTCCTCATTTCCCCTCGATCAACCTTCTCCTCTCGATGAACATTTTTACCTTCCCTTCATTTCCTCTCACTTTTCCTACTTCTCTACTTCCACTTCCCTCAGTTTCCCTAAGTTCCCTTCCCTCATTTCCCATCACTTCCACTGCTGCTCCTCCCTCAATTCTCTCTTATTCCTCATAAATTCATCTACTTCCCATTCTAAGTTCTGTGAAATATAATTTAAAATTTCGGGTAGGGAATTCCCGTAAAGAATAATTTTTTTTTAGGGTGGGGTGTCTTTTCATCCCTCCATCCGTCCGACGTTTGTACTTTTTTCAAGGATGGGACGTAAGGTAGATGATGTTAGGGAAAGTGAAGGGAAATGAGGAAAGGGCAAGTAGGGGAAATTAGGAGACATAGGGAGGAGTAGGGATGTTGAGGGGAAGGGGGGGTAAGCGATAAAAAACGAGGAAAAAGAAAATAAGGAGAAATGATAAGGAGTAGAGGAAGTGAGGGGTGTGGAAGTAGGGAGAGTGAGGGGTAATTATGGGAAATGATGGTAGCGAAATTGAGGGGAAGTGACAGAAAATTAGCAGGAAGAAGTTGGGTAATTGATTAGAATTGAGGTGTAGAACTGGAGGGAAAGTGTGGTCTGCGCAAGGGAAATAGGGGAAAGGGAGTGTTAACTTCAAATTAAACTGAAAATATTCTCCTGGTGGAAATATCTACTATGTATTACAGTTTTCGTAGAGAATTATTCTTTTGTCCATACAATTTTGATTGAAAAATTATTTTAAAAATAATTTGTTATAAAAAATTCATTATATAAGTCCAGAATTGTATTATTTTGTTAATAATTTAATTCTTTTGTTAAAAATTCAACTGGATTCAGAAAATTTATTTATTCAGTTGCACATTAAACTAATTTATTGAATAGTCGTCTTTTTGGCTTGAAAATTCAAGTCTTTGGTTTGAAAGTCATCTTTTTGCGTTGAAGATTCAACTATGAAGTTGAAAATTCAACTATTTTGTTGAAAATTCGTCCCTTTTGCTTGAGAGTTTAACTGTTTATTATTTTGGTTAGGAAAATAATATTTTTGGTTGAAAATTGAACTGTTTGAATAAAAATTCATTTTTGTAGGTAGAAAAATCGTCTTTTTGGGCTAAAGCTCTGCGTTAAAAGTCCACTTTCTCCGGATTAAAAATTCACCTTTTTTGCTGAGAATTTTTTGACTTGAAAAATCAACTGTCTTCTAAAAAATTCCTCTTTTTGGCTGAAAGATTCAACTATCTGGTTTAAAATGTAACTCCTTGTATTTAAAGTCAAATTTTTGGTTTAAAAATTCGATTATTTGGTTGTAAATTGAAATATTTATTTAAAAATTCGTTTATTTTGCTTAAAAGTTTAACTATTTGGTTTTAAATGCAACTATTTTGTATAAAATTTATATTTTTGTTCATTGAAAATTCCACTATTTGGTTGAAACTTTATCTTTTTTGGTTGAAAATAGAGAAACGTAGTTTTTGAACAGCCCTGAAACCCTTTATATAAGGGTGAATATTTTCCTATTTTTCCGTAAAAAATTGTAGCTTTTCACAATTGACTGTATAAATTATAATTTTTTTAAAACAAAATGTGAAAAACAACTAGCTTTTCCAGACGTATATTCATGTAACATTTCACACAAAATTGTAGTTATTCATAAATCTTTGTTGAAATTTGGAATTTTCTACAAAAAAAAAAACCTAGCTGTGAATTCGATCTTTATTTTGATCAATTTAAAAATATAAATTTACAAAAAATACAAAATAACACAGAAAATGTTTTAAATACAGAGACAAATGCGTCAACTTTGAATTATTTCGATAAAAAAAATTTTTCTTTCTCAAACAGATGATTCAAGTATTATAAATGAGCATAACTTCCTTAATCTTCAATCAAGTTTATTAATATTATAGATCAATCGATTCATCTTGAATCGACACAACTTTTCTATTCTCGCATCAACTTTAAATTATGAGAATGATAACATTTTTACTATAAAAATCCATTTTAAAAATATATAAAATACCATAACTTCCATACTCTTTAATAACATTTATTAATATTATAGGTCAATCGATTCTTTTCGAAGCAAGGAATCTTTTATATTCTTGCATCAACTTTCAATTATGTTAAAGAAAAAAGTTTTACTATAAAAACCGTATTTTCAAATATTATGCATTACCATAGCTTTCTTACTCTCCAATAAAATGTCATAATATTATAGGTCAATCGATTCGTCTCGAATTAACACATCTCTTCTGTTGTTGCATCAACTTTGAATTATGTTAAAGAAGAAAGTTTTACTATAAAAAACCGATTTAAAAAATATATAAATTACCATAGCTTCCCTACTCTTTGATGAAATATATATATACTATAGGTAAATCTATTCGTCTAAAACGAAGGAATTTTTTATATTTCTGCATCAACATTGAATTATGTTGAAGAAAAAAGTTTTACTAGAAAAACCGTATTTCCAAATATTATGCATTACCATGGCTTTCTTACTCTTTAATAAAATGTATAAATATTATAGGTCAATTGATTCGTCTCGAATGAATACATGTTTTCTGCTTTTGCATCAACTTTAAATTACGTTAATGAAAAAAGTTTTTCTATAAAAAACCGAATTTCAAAATATATAATTCACCATAACTTCCCTACTCTTTAATAAAATGTATTATTATTATAGGTCAATGGATTCGTCCCTAATTAACACATCGTTTTTGTTAGTGCATCAACTTTTAATTATGTTGAAGAAAAAAGTTTTACTCTAAAAACCGTATTTCCAAATATTACGCATTACCATAGCTTTCTTACTCTTTAATCAAATGTATAAATATTATAGGTCAATCGATTCGTCTAGAATAAACACATGTTTTCCGTTCTTGCATCAAATTTAAATTATGTCAATGAAAAAAGTTTGACTAGAAAAAACCGATTTTCAAAATATATAATTTACCATAACTTCCCTACTCTTTAATGAAATGTATTAATATTATAGGTCAATCGATTCGTCCCGAATCAACACATCCTTTCTGTTAGTGCATCAACTTAAAAATATGTTAATGAAAAAAGTTTTTCCATAAAAAACCGAATTTCAAAATATAAAAATTACCATAACTTCCCTACTCTCTAATAAAATGTATTAATATTATAGGTCAATCGATTCTATTCGAAGCAGCGAATCTTTAATATTCTTGCATCAACTTTGAATTATGTTAAAGAAAAAAGTTTTGCTACAAAAAACCGTATTTTAAAATATTATGCATTACCATAGCTTCCTTACTCTTCAATGAAATGTATTAATACTAAAGGTCAATCGATTCTTCTGGAATCAACACAACTTTTCCACTCTCGCATCAGCTTTAAATTATGTTAATGAAAATTTTTACTATAAAAAACCGATTTTCAAAATACATAAATTACCATAACTTCCCTACTGTTTGATAAAATTTATCAATGTTATGGGTCAAGCAATTCTCCTCGAACCGAGGAATCTTTTATATCCTTGCATCAACTTTGAATTATGCAAATGAAAAAAGTTTTACTATAAAAATCGATTTCAAAAATATATAAAATACCATAACTTCCCTAATCTTCAGTAAAATGTATTAATATTGTAGGTCAATCTATTCGTCTCGAACCAAGGAATCTTTTATATTCTTGCGTCAACTTTGAATTATATTGAAGAAAAAAGTTTTACTATAAAAAACCGTATTTCCAAATATTATGCGTTACCGTAGATTCCTTACTCTTCAATAAAATGTATAAATATTATAGGTCAATCGATTCGCCTTGAATCAACACATGTTTTCTGTTCTTGCATCAATTTTTAATTATGATAATGATAAAAGTTTGTCTATAAAAAACCGATTTTCAAAATATATAATTTACCATAACTTCCATACTTTCTAATAAAATGTATTAATATTATAGGTCAATTGATTCATCTCGAATCAACACATCCTTTCTGTTCGTGCATCAACTCTGAATTATGTTAATGAAAAAAGTTTTTAAATAAAAAACCGAATTTCAAAATATATAAATTACCATAACTTCCCTACTCTTTAATAACATTTATTAATATTATAGGTCAATCGATTCTTTTCGAAGTAAGAAATCTTTAATATTTTCGCATCAACTTTGAATTATGTTGAAGAAAAAAGTTTTACTATAAAAAAACCGCATTTTCAAATAATATGCATTACCATATCTTTTACCATAACTCTTTTTTTTCTTCAATAAAATGTATTATTATTATAGGTCAATCGATTCTCCTCGAACCAAGTAATCTTTTATATTGTTGCATCAACTTTGAATTATGCCAATGAAAAAGGTTTTACTATAAAAATCGATTTTAAAAATATATAAAATACCATAACTACCCTACTTTTCAGTAAAATGTATTAATATTGTAGGTCAATCAATTCGTCTTGAACCAAGGAATCTTCCATATCTTTGCGTCAACTTTGAATTAAGTTAAAGAAAAAATTTTTATTATAAAAACCGAATTTCCAAATATTATGCATTACCATAGCTTCCTTACTCTTTAATAAAATGTATAAATATTATAGATCAGTCGATTCGTCTCAAATGAACACATGTTTTCTGTTTTTGAATCAATTTTATATTATGTTAATGAAAAAATTTTAACTATAAAAAACCGATTTTTAAAATATATAATTTGCCATAACTTCCCTGCCCTTTAATAAAGTGTATTGAAATTATAGGTCAATCGATTCGTCTCGAATCAACACATCTTTTCTGTTTTTGCATCAACTTTGAATTATGTCAAAGAAAAAAGTTTTACTATAAAAACCCGTATTTCCAAATATTATGCATTACCATAGCTTACTTACTCTTCAACAAAATGTATGGACATTATAGGTCAATCGATCCGTCTTGAATCAACACAACTTTTCTCTTCTCGCATAAACTTTGAATTATGTTGAAGAAAAAAGTTTTACTATAAAAAAACCCTATTTGCAAATATTATGCACTGATATAGCTTCCTTACTCTTCAATAAAATCTATTGATATTTCAGGTCAATTGATTCTTCTCGAATCAACACATCTTTTCTGTTCTTGCATCATCTTTGAATTATATTAATGAAAAAAGTTTTACTATAAAAAACCGATTTTCAGATTATATAAATTACCATCACTTCCCTACTCTTTGATTAAATGTATTAATATGATAGGTCAATCTATTCGTCTCCAACCAAGAAATCTTTTATATTCTTCCGTCAACTTTGAATTATATTGAAGAAAAAAGTTTTATTATAAAAAACCGTATTTCCAAATATTATGCATTACCATAGCTTCCTTACTCTTCCATAAAACGTATTTATATTGTAGGTCAATCTATTTGTCTCGAACCAAGGAATCTTTTATATTCTTGCGTCAGCTTTGAATTATATTGAAGAAAAAAGTTTTAATATAAAAAACCGTATTTCCAATTATTATGCATTACCATAGCTTCCTTACTCTTCCATAAAATGTGTTAATGTTATAGTTCAATCAATTCTTCTCGAACCAAGTAATCTTTTATATTGTTGCATCAACTTTTAATTATGCCAATGAAGAAACTTTTACTATAAAAATCGATTTTTAAAATATATAAAATACCATAACTTCCCTACGCTTGAATAAAATATTTTAATATTGTAGGTCAATCGATTCTTCTCGAACCAAGGAATTTTTTTAAATTTTGCATCAACTTTGAATTATTTTAATGAAAAAAGTGTTACTATAAAAAACCGATTTTAAAAATATATAAATTACCATAAATTCCCTACTCTTTAATCAAATGTATCAATATTATAAGTAAATCGATTCGTCTAGAATCAACACATCTTTTTTGTTCTTGCATCAACTTTGAATTATTTTAATGAAAAAAGTGTTACTATAAAAAACCGATTTTAAAAATATATAAATTACCATAAATTCCCTACTCTTTAATCAAATGTATCAATATTATAAGTAAATCGATTCGTCTAGAATCAACACATCTTTTTTGTTCTTGCATCAACTTTGAATTATTTTAATGAAAAAAGTTTTACTATAAGAAACCCGATTTTTAAAGCAACCGTTTTCAAGTTATCGTGTTCACAAAAACGTGTGACATCCACACTCACACACATTCAAACTCACATCCACACACCTACCTCGACAATGACTTAGGACATTGTATTGGACATTTTTTAATTGAGGATGGTTCAATTAAATGAATTTAAAAATGTTTGAAAATGTTACCATTACAAAGCTTCCTCTATGAAGAAGCAAAAACTGACAAAAATTAAGATCGTGTTTGTGTTGTATAATTTGATAATTTTCGTTAGAACCTTTTCATTTTTCAAAAAAATCATAAAACTTTTCAATTATTTATTTCAGAATTTCGATTTTTTTTGTTGCTAATTTTATAGAAAAATTTCCTAACTTTCAACAAAAATATACTAGAAATATGTTTAGAATCCGGTGGATTAAACATCGAAGATCCCTGTCATTTGTCTAGTGGAAGACCAGACTTCTGAAAGGGGCTTCTCTGTATTACGGTAATCTCGTTAAACAAAGAACGGGTCGCCGGTACTAGACTTTACACTATCGTATTAAGATAATAACACTGAAGGGGTTAGAGACACCTGAGTCACATTCAGGTGTGAAATTTCACGAGTTTTTATAAAATCAAACTAATTTTTTTCACACAAATAAATTCAATTTTAACAACAATTTTTTTAATAATTATTCAGAAATTGGGTATACTTCCGAAAAGTTCACCGATGAATATTGACTTGATATTTGACCTAGGGGTTCCTTTTATACTCTCATTGAATAAATTAGAAGGATTTTTGGAGCAGATAAATATAAATTAAGTTTTTTAAATTAAATTTATGCAGAAAAAAGATCTCCTTTCGCTCAGCTGGGATTTGAACGCCAGGTCAACTGATTCCCGGTCAGGTGTTCTGCCAGGTAGAACACCTGACCCACAGAAAAATTTTTTTATTTTTAATTAAAAAGAGTTGAATTTGAATCACAGAGGACGAATTTACAACAAAATAGTTGAATCCTCAAGCAAAATAGATTCATTTTTAACCGACCAGTTGCATTATTAACCAAAAAAGATGATATGTCAACTAGAAGAGATAAAGATTCAGATAAAAAAAATTAATTTTCAACAACAAATGAATTTTTAACCATGAAAGATTTTTCGATCAATAAAGAAAGAAAATTGCATCCGAAATGTTGAATTTATAACGCGAGAAGGCGAACTTTATATGAAACAGTTGAATTTTTAACTGAAAAGATAAATTTTTAACCAAAAGATTAATTTTCTACAAAAAAAAAATTCTCAACAAAATACAAATATTTTTAAGCAAATAGTTGAGTTTTCAACCAAAAAATTAATTCCTCCACCAAAAAAGAAAAATTTCCAACAAAATACATGAATTTTTAACCCAATAGTTTATTTTTCAGCCCAGAAGATTAATTTTCTACCAAAAAATAAGAATTGTCTATAAATCAAAGAAATCGTGAACCATATAATTAAATTTTTAAACTAAAAAATATCAATTTCCTATGAAAGTGGAAAAGTTAAATTTTATTGTGAAAAACCTAAGTTTCATATAAAAACAAAATAAATTTTTTACAAAATAGTTGAGTTTTCTACGAAATAGTCTAATTTTGTAAAAAATCAATAAGTTTTCGAGACAAAAAGAGAAATTTTCGACAAAAAAGTTGAATTCTCAACAACAAAAATATGAATTTTCAGAAAAAAGTTATTTTTTAAGCAAATATTCAATTTTCCACCAAAATGGTCAAATTTTCAGCTTAAAAAAATCAATTTGAAACAAAAGGATATAGTTTTCAATAAATCAGTTTGATTTGCTACAAAGGAGTTAAGTTTTGAAATTAAAAAGGACAAATTTTTAACCAGAAATGAAATAGTTAATTTTTCACTTGAAAAACTATTTTTTCATATAAAAGAAAAAAAATTTTTCTATTTAACAGTTGAATTAAAAAAAATCAGTTCAATTGTCAACCACAGAGTTGAATTTTCAACCTGAAAAGATGAATTTTCAGTGAAAAGTGTAATAGTTGATATCTCAAACAAAAATTTTTTAATTAAAAACATTTAAATTTAACCCAAAAATACGAATTTTTGAAAAAAAGCATTTTATATCAAAATAGAATAAATTTCTACAAAAAAAAGATGAATTGTCGAGCCAAAAATATGAATTTTCAAAAAACAAAAAAAGGTAATTTCTCACCAAATAGTTTAATTTATACCGTAATAGTAAAATCTTCAGTTTGAGAAATTAGGTTTAGAAAAAAAAACGAATTTTGAACTAAAATTATAAATCTTCAAAAAAATAAATGAGTTTTTAAGAAATTACTTTAATTTTAAACCTAGAAGGTACATTTTCAACGAAAGAAGGTTTATAAGAAAAATTTTATATTTGATATTAAAAAAAAATGATTATAAATCAAAAAAAGTTTAATTTGAACAAAAAAGACAAATTTAAAGGAAAATACATCAATTTTTGACCAAACCTTTAGATATTTGAATATTTTAATTTTTAATAAAAAATAGTTAAATTTAAGCAAATAAGACGAACTTTCAACAAAATATTTAAATCCGAAAAAGTTAAATTTTCTACCAAAAATAGGAATTTTCAACACAATACATACATTTTTAATTAAATAGTTGAATTTCAACTAAAAAGATCAATTTTCAACCAAAAATGATATAGTTCAATTTTCGATAACAGAAAAAAAATGTAAGAAAGGACAGAAATTTGAAATATATTGTTTAATTTCCAGGCCAAAAAGACGAATTTTCAACAAAACAGTGGAATTTTTAACCAAAAAGAATTCAGTATATATTTAAGTGGAAAAAGGAGCAAAGTGGACAGACGTCTGATAATGCCAGTATTTTCTGAAAAAATTTTCTTCTCTCGATCTCTCTAGTAGCTTAATGGGAAAGCACCCGACCGGCAATCAGAAGTTATGTGGTTCAATTTCCAGTGGAGCGAAAGGAGAAGATCTTTTTTCAGAAAAAAATGAATTAAAAATAATTTTTAATTCATAACTCCATCTTGTCTGAAAAGACGTTAAAATTTTTCTGTTATTCTCTGATGATAATAAAGATTCCTTTAAAAATTTGATTTGTATCGCCTAGCAAAATAATGCGTGTATTTTCTAAAAAAGTTTCTTCTCCCGATCTCTCTAGTAGCTTAATGGGAAAGCACTTGACCGCCAATCGGAAGTTCTGTGGTTCAATTTCCAGCGGAGCGAAACGAGAAGATCTTTTTGCAGAAAAAAATTGATTAAAAATAATTTTTAATTCATAACTCCATCTTGCCTGAAAAGACGTTACAATTTTCTGTTATTCTCTGATGATAATAAAGATTCCTTTAAAAATTTGATTTGTATCGCCTAGCAAAATAATGCGTGTATTTTCTAAAAAAGTTTCTTCTCTCGATCTCTCTAGTAGCTTAATGGGAAAGCATCCGACCGGCAATCAGAAGTTATGTGATTCGATTCCCAGCAGAGCGAAAGGAGAAGATCGTTTTTCAGAAAAAAATTGATTAAAAATAATTTTTAATTCATAACTCCATCTTGCCTGAAAAGACGTTACAATTTTCTGTTATTCTCTGATGATAATTCAGATTCCTTGAAAAATTTGATTTGTACCACCTAGAAAAATAATGCTAGTATTTTCTGAAAAATGTTTCCTCTCTCGATCTCTCTAGTAGCTTAATGGGAAAGCACCCGACCGGCAATCAGAAGTTATGTGGTTCAATTTCCAGTGGAGCGAAAGGAGAAGATCTTTTTTCAGAAAAAGATGAATTAAAAATAATTTTTAATTCATAACTCCATCTTGTCTGAAAAGACGTTAAAATTTTTCTGTTATTCTCTGATGATAATAAAGATTCCTTGAAAAATTTGATTTGTACCACCTAGCAAAATAATGCTTGTATTTATCAAATAAGTTTTTTCTCCCGATCTCTCTAGTAGCTTAATGGGAAAGCATCCGACTGGCAATCAGAAGTTCTGTGGTTCGACTCCCAGCGGAGCGAAAGGAGAAGATCTTTTTTTCAGAAAAAAATTAATTAAAAATAATTTTTAATTCATAACTCCATCTTGTCTGAAAAGACGTTAAAATTTTCCTGTTATTCTCTGATGATAATACAGATTCCTTCAAATAAATAAAATTAAATTGTATGATATTGCTTTGAAATTATTTTTAGAAAAAACTTCACTTTCAATCAGGGGTTTCCATATTTATACAAGAGACACTTTTGGTCTGGAAAATGCTCTTGAGCTTAAAGCCGACTACATTAGCATAATCCGCCGACTACCTCTGCCACAATTTCGCATATTCTCACGCTGCTGAAACTAATTCTGTTTAATACTAAGGTACAATAAGCAATATTGTAAATCCGCGAACGTAAGAGATTAAATATACAATTTGAGACGTAGACCTTAAGGTTTTAGCAGAGATTAATAATTCATCTTCTCTGAAGTTCTTCGGACTTACAGTCTTGAATTATACCAGACATGGGTCAATCGTATAAGTTTCAATTTTCTGAGGTGAACTATGATCGGGAAATTCTCGTTTATGGAGGAGATGAAAGAGTTTTCCGAATGGAGAGAAATTGAACAATATTGAAAATGGTAGAACTTCTAGAAACTGGAGAACTACTTCATCCTTTTTATCATCTTATACCATTTTTATTTTGATTCCTTAATCATCCCTGATCTTTTTGTTAATTGGTTTTCCCTCTCCCTTTTCTCTAATTCTTCATATTTTATTCCAGTCTCCTCTCTTATATTTCTAGCACTGAAGAACTCCCTCCTTTCTTTCCATCTCGTTTATTTTATAGCACTCTCTCTCCTTTCTTCTACCTCCTTCAAATATTTTTCCGCTAGCGCCTTTCTCTTCCCCTTCCTTAACTTTATCTCAAACTTCTGAGCCCTTTTTCCCTCTGTAGTACTTGATTAATACCTTTGCACTTCTTCTCTCACCACATGCCCAGGCTTCCTATTGTCTTATAGCACTTCCACCTTATATATCTTTTTTGTCAACTCTCAATGTCTTTCCTTTCCTTCCATCTTCATACATCTGCTCCATAGCACAATAACGGCTATTGAGGATCAAGTAACCACATTATCCTTCTCCAACCATTCTTTAACCTTCTTTTCTCTATTCCTCATATCTTTTTTATTACTTCTATTGCTTTTTTATCATTTCTTTTATATGAGCTCTATGGTATTCATTTTAAAAAGTATAAACCAAACATTAGTACTCCTTTACTTCTTCTAACTTTACTCCCTTCCATCTCCCAGTCCACTCTTTCTTTCCCCTCCTTTTCTGAAACTCATTAACTTTTCCTTTCCTACTTTCGAATTCAACTTTTTCCCATCTGAGTATTTCTCCAATCCTGTAATTAGGTTCAATCCCTTCTTCATCTTCCTGAATCCTTTTCATCCTTCTTTCCTCATTTCTCCTTCCAAGGCGGAGATTCATATATTGAATGAAAGTGGATTCGGATGATATCCTTGTATATCCTTACTCTTCTCATCAACCAGAACCTGCTTGCTCTGCTACCTTACCCTGCTTTTTGTTTCCCCAAAAATTTTCTTTACTACTAAGCCCCTTTTTCCCGTTTAATTCTTTTATTCGCCAGACAGTTCAGAACGTGTATGTTGTCCATTAACCTGATTCCTTTACTTCTCCCTTTTCTGCTCTCTTTCCTTCTCTCTCTCATTATCGCCACTTTACTATAATCTTCAAACTTCTTTTTTTCTCCTTTCTTCACTATTGGAACCACTAGTCCCTCTTTCCATGACTCTGACCACCGCTCTTCTCTCCATACTCTATTGCACATTGAAAGGTGCATTTTCATCTGTCATGATTCCTAACACCTTGACCATATTAAATCCATTGTTATTCTCCTCTTCCTCATCTCTTTCCCTAACATATTTTCCTCCTTTCAACCTCATTCCTTCCCTTCTCCCTTTCCTGCTCTCTTCCCTTCTCTCTTTTCTTCTCTCTCTCTCTCTGATAAAACAGCTACATATACTTCATAAAAGTTTGCATTAGTGTCACTTTACTCTAATTATTAACCTCCTCTCGTTTACATTTATTAACTATGATGACCACTACTTTTGCTTTCCATAACTCTGAACACCCCTCTCCTTTCCATATCCCATTGCACATTACAGGGTGCTCTTCCATCTTTCATCATTCCTAACACCTTGACTATTTCTTCCCTTATTACGATCCTCTTCCTCATCTGTTTCCCTGCCATATTTTTCTCCTTTCAACATCATCCCTTTCCTTTTCCCTTCCCTCCTCTCTTTCCTTTTCTCTCTATCTCTCTCTTCGATAAAACAGCTACATGTACTTTATACAATTTTTGCATGAGCGCCACTTTACTATAATATTTAACTTCCTCTCCTTTACCTTTATCCACTATGGGTACCACTACTCTTTCTTTCCATAACTCTGAACACCCCTCTCCTCTCCATACCCTATTGCAGAGTAAAAGGTGCTTTTCCATCTCTCATTATTCTTAACACCTTGACTATTTCTCCCGTTGTTATGGTCCTCTTCCTTATATCTTTCCCTACCATATTTTTCTCTTTTCAACCTCATTCCTTTCCTTCTCCCTTTCCTTATCTCTTTTCGTCTCTCTCTTTCTCCCCCCCCCCTTCCTCTTTCTCTCTCCGGTAAAACAGCTACATGTACTTTATACGATTTTTGCATGAGCGCCACTTTACTATAATCTTTAACCTCCTCTCCTTTACCTTTATTCACTGTGGGTACCACTACTCTTTCCTTCCATAACTGTGAACACCCCTCTCCTTGCCATACCCTATTGCAGATGAAAAGGTACGTTTCCATCTTTCATTATTCCTAAAACCTTGACTATTTCTCCCCTTGTTATGGTCCTCTTCCTCAGCTCTTCCCCTGCAGTATTTTCCTCCTTTCAACCTCATTCCTTTCCTTCACCCTTCCCTTCTCTCTTGTCTTCTCTATCCCCCCCCCCTGCTCTCTCTCTCTCTCTCTCTCTCTCTATCTCTCTCTCTTTATCTTTCTTTCCGATAAAACAGCTACATGTACTTCATACAATTTTTGCTAATGCAAAAAGTGCCACTTCACTATAATCTTTAACCTCCTCTCCTTTGCCTTCCTTCAGTATGGGTATCACTACTCTTTCTTTCCATAACTATGAACACTTATCTCCTCTCCATTCTCTATTGTACATTAAAAGGTGCTTTTCCATCTTTCGTTCTTCCTAACACCTTGACTATTTATTCTCTTGTTATGGTCCTCTTCCTTATCTCTTTCCCTACCATATTTTCCTCCTTTCAAACTTCTCCCTTTCCTTCTCTCTCCCCCCCCCTCTCCCTCTCCGATAAAACAGCTACATATACTTCATACAATTTTTGCATTAGCACCACTTTACTGTAATCTTTAAGCTCCTCTCCTTGACCTTTATTCAATATGGGTACCACTACTATTTCTTTCCATAACTCTGAACACCCCTCCCTTTTCGATATCCTATTGCAGATGAAAAGGTACGTTTCCATCTTTCATTATTCCTAAAACCTTAACTATTTCTCCCCTTGTTATGGTCCTCTTCCTCAGCTCTTCCCCTGCAGTATTTTCCTCCTTTCAACCTGATTCCTTTCCTCCACCCTTTCCTTCTCTCTTTTCTTCTCTATTACCCCCCCCCCCCTTCTCTATCTATCTCTATCTTTCTCTCCGATAAAACAGCTAAATATACTTCATACAATTTTTACATTAGCGCCACTTTACTATAATCTTTAACCTCCTCTCCTTTGCCTTCCTTCAGTATGGGTATCACTACTCTTTCTTTCCATAATTCTGAACACTTATCTCCTCTTAATTCTCTATTGTACATTAAAAGATGCTTTTCCATCTTTCGTTATTCCTAACACCTGGACTATTTATTCCCTTGTTATGGTCCTCTTCCTTATCTCTTTTCTTACCATATTTTCCTCCTTTAACCTCATTCCTTTTCTTCTCCCTTTCCTCTCCCCCCTCTCTCCCCGATAAAACAGCTACATATACTTTATACAATTTTTGCATTAGCGCCAATTTACTATAATCTTTAACCTCCTCTCCTTTGTCTTTCTTCAATATAGGTATCACTACTCTTTTTTTCCATAACTCTGAATACTTATCTCCTCTCCATACTCTATTGCACATTAAAAGGTACTTTTCCATTTTGCGTTATTCCTAACACCTTGAATATTTCTTCCCTTGTTATAGTCCTCTTCCACATCTCTTTCCCTACCATCTTTTCCACCTCTCTTATCTTTTCTCTTTACCCCTCGTAGCAAATCCATAAAATAAAAATTGAAATGGAAAATTCCCAACCTGTTACAAATTTCATGAAAATAGCCAATTTTATGAGAGGAATATAAAAGTGTGTTTCTCCTTTAATTCAAATATCAGTTCGATCGATTTTAGAGAGCGTCCTCGTATATGTGACGCTATTTTCAGTTATTTTTTGCTCACCCCTACCTCTTGTGACAATTTGTATTCCGGTGAAACCACCCTCAAAATGTCATGTGAGACTGAAGCTTAATCCTCTCCTATTTTTAAATACAAAATTTAAATATCATTTTATATAATCGTCAATTGAACAAACAAATAATGTTTTGAAACTATTTTCTACTAGTAGGACAATACTTTCAATTAAATTCTTTGGAAATTTTATTCAGTTGAGAAAATTGGTATAATTTAAAAATTAGCTTACATGGCATATCAGCATAACTGATTAATTGCCGTCCATAAACTCTTTTCCCCTTTTAAAAATGATTTTTATTTTTTCCCCTGTTTTCCAGAAACTTTCCCCTTTTTCGTTTTTCGGTTAAATTTCAACTGAAATAATATAACCCAATCATAAATTCCGAATATTATTAGTAACACTTATTTTTTTTTTTTGGTTAAAAAGTCTAAGGTTATGTTTTCGGTTTGGAATTCATCCCTTTCGATTAAAAATTTTACTATTTGGTTGAAAATTTGATTATTTTATTGAAAAGGAAATTATTTTGTTAAAAAGATATCTTTCTTGGTAAAAAATTCAACTAATTGATTGAAAGTTTAAATACTTTATTAAAAATTTATTTTTTAGTTAAAGATCCATATCTGGTCAATAATGTAACTATTTTGTTGAAAATTTGTTTCATTTTTGGTTGTCAGTTAATTTTTATAACTGAAAATTTAACTATTCCATTTCTTGTTTACAATTCATCTTCTTTGTTGAAACATCAACTCTTTGGTTGAATGTTCAACTAATTTAAAAACATGTTTTTTAAGATTCATAATTTTAATTGAAAACTTATCTCTGAAGTTGAAAATTTTGGCTAAAGTTTTTTTTTTAAGAATTAATTTTCTTCGCTGAAAATATAGCCATTCCACTTTTGGTAAAAAATTAATCTTTTTTTGTTGAAAATTCTCTTTGTTAAAAAGATACTTTTTTTGAATGAAGATAAACCTCTTTGGTTAAAAATTTACCTCATTTATTGAAAATTCGTTCAATGTTTAGTTCAAAATAAATTTTTTGACCTGAAAATTCATCCATTCCATTTTTACTTGAAAATTTATCTTTTTTAGTTGAAAATTGAACTATAAGCATAAAATTCCATTTGTTTTGTTAAACATTCATCTTTTTGTAAAAAATTAATCCTCCAGGTTAAAAAGTAGACTTTTTGCTGGAAATGAACTCTTTGAATGAATGTTGAACTCTTTTTCCGAAATTTTTTTTAGGATTAATAATTTTAGCTGAAAATTCATCTGTTTTGTTGAAAATTTAACCTTTTTTTTAAATTCGTTTTCTCATAGAGATGATGATGATGATGATTGCAAATTCAACTTTTTTGTGGAAAAGTCGTATTTTTGGGTTGTAAGTTCAACATTTTGTTAGAAAACTAAATACTGCTTTTTTGAAAATTCACTTTTTTTTGGTAAAAATTTATATTTTTGTTGGAAACTCGTCTTTTTTTGTTAAAAATTAATTTGCATATCCGAGAAATGTAGATATTCCATTTTTGGTTGAAAATATTCCTTTATAAGTTGAAAATTCATCCATTTGGTAGAAAATTAATTTTAATTAATTTTGTTCCGAAAAAAGACCTTCTCCTTTCGCTCCGCCGAGAATCGAACCACAGAACTTCCGATTGCGGTAGAAGATCTTTTTTCAGAAAAAAATTAATTAAAATCATTTTTAATTCATATTTCCATCTAGTCTGAAAAGACATTAAATATTTATGTTATTCTCTGATGATAATACAGATTCCTTTAGGAGTTAATTTTATATTCTAATTTAAAAATTGCGTTAGCTTGCAAAAATATTTGAGGTTTGAAAATTTTTCTTTTAATTTCCTAACTATGCAGAATTCCGAAATTTGTATTGTTTGAATAACCTTATAGAGGAACTGATATCACCTCAGGGAATGTGGATTAGGGGATGACACAAAAGCTGAAAAAGTGGGAGTGGTAGCCACAGAAAGACCTTCGAACTTTTCGAGCCTTCTTTAGTGATAAAAAGAGAAACGATTCCAAGATTGGAATGAAGCGGGTGGAACCAGGTGTGGCAAGATTGCTGCCTGGCATCCGTTTCCCGTCTTGTCCAATGAGGAATTTGCCTCATGATCGATAACCAACTGAGAGTTTCGTAGCCACTCGGTAATACGGAAACGAACGAACTCGAAATTATTTAATCGATTGGTCTTTGTAAAAAAGCTCTGAATACAATATTCCATCATAAATAACCATTCCGAGTTTGCAGAATGTATTTCAGATTCAAAACAGATGCATGGATTCCCAGCATTTTAATTTTTCCACCCGGAAAAAAAGTTGAGTGTCTTATAGAATTTTTGGTTTTGAATTACGAAAACCGATTCTGTGAAGGTATGATTGAAGTGAGCTAATATTCTTGACAACGAATATTGAAAATTGACATTCTGAAGATGTGCAAGATTGATGTTTGATGAAACCCGATTGCCTGAAGTTTGTCATCAATGTATTCTTAAATTACGGGAACCAAATTTTGATTGATTCAAGAAAAAATAATAAGAATGTCATGAAGTTGGAAGCTATCTCAAATTAAAATACAATCATTGTATCCTCTAATGAATAGAAATTCTAGTTTAAATGTTAGTAAAGAGCTAATTGTTCATAAAACAGTATGCAACTACTTATTTGGATTACTCTGGTTTTGTTGCTTCTGGTGATGCAGATTTTGAGAAGAGGTCCAACTGACCTTATGCTAAATTCCCATTGGTTCCTTTGGAATCCACTCGACATTTACAAGCAGTTCAAGTTCCATAGAAACTTGGAACAAGCAACCACAAAATGTTTTCAAGAGTATATTCGAAACGAAGAGCAGCTTTCCAAAAGCGAGCAACTTCGATACCTAATTGTGTAACAAGGGTCGTTCAATTATTGGAAATTAGGAAAGGACTCGAATTTAAGGTACTCTGGTAGTCCGAGGTTCTGAAATTGTCTTGAGATGTTATTATCATCATCATTTTGTAGAGGGTTTATCATACCCTAAAAATTATCCGATTTTAATCGCAGGTGGTTGATCACTGCCATTTAACGGGTAAATATAGAGGGCCGGCTCATCAAGATTGTTACAAAAATATTTAAAAAGGGAAATTTCGTATTTGGACCGTTATACTGAAAACTTTACTTTTATTCTAATGAAATTTGATATATCATATTATTGTTTTTTCTTATATCAGTGGATAAAAAATATGGAAAATCATGAAATTTCCTAGTTGAGTTCACTATGTTCGAAGTTTTTTTCGTCCAATATTTTTCAGACAATTTTTCCTCAAAACCTTTTCTAAATTCAAGCATTTCAATTCCGATCTTCTGATAAACTAAAAGTATGTATACTAAAAAAAAATGAATTCGAAACAAAGAAGTTCAAATTTCTACGAAGGTTCTTATTTTATATCAAAAGCAGTTAACTTTGAGCAAAAAAATAATAATTCTGGCAACGAAAAATTTCTTAGATATAATTGCATACTTGTATACTTGATGGTTGTACGTTTAAAAAAATAATAACAGATAATCAGATAATCAGATAGTCTTTTCCTATCACGAGAGCGAGAATAAATAAATTACCCAAAAAAAGTTTAAGTTTAATTTATAAATTTTTTATTGTTTTGTTGAATTTTTTGTGACTTTGAAAAGATATGCTGATAAAAAGGTGAATTTATTTAATTATTTTTAGAGCGGTCGATATCTAACGAGCCAGCGGCATACAGTACTCTAGTATATTAAATACTTTGAGCCTAGGGACTTGAAGGTATTCGTTCTAGTTCTTTAGCAGTAGGATTAAGTAAAACGCTTGGCATTTCTATTCCCGACGCAACAGGTGACGCTCTGTGTAATTTTTAAGAGTTAATAAGCACTTCTGTAGCGTGTGGACATCCAAGTGACTTACAAAGTCCATACTCACGAACTATAAACTAAAAAGATAGGCTGAAATAAACTTTTATTAAAGTAAATTCAAAGAATTGATTCTCAGATGAGGGTTAATCGGGACGTGACGTTTTTCTGGAATGTCTGAGTTGCGTACTCTGGGGCAGTGGTGGGTAAGTTACTTTTTTTGAGTAACTAGTAACAGTTAAGTAACTTAGCAATAAAATGTAACTAGTTACAGTTACGTTGATTGTAACTGCAACTAGTTAAAGTTACTAGATAAAGTAGGGGAGAGTTGTCCTAAGTCGGCACTGTGGGTTAAGCCGGCACACTGGAGTTTCTGCGAAATGTCGCGCGTGAGGGCATAACCATTTTGTCATATGACAGGTTAGTAGACATGGACGTCATTTACGCTGACAATTGTCTCTTTAGTTTTCGCTCTAAAAGCTACAGGTGTGTAAATATTTTCCAAAGTTCAATCGATTAGGTGTGTTGGTTTCTGTGTTCTGCGTGCTTTCGCCTGATAAAGTCGATTTTTCATTTGGATTTGTTTCTTGTGTGAAATAGCATGAAATGTATAAACATTCGTAGTTGTCCTGAGTCGACACCAAACAGTTGGTCCTGAGTCGGCACCTTTTTTTTGTTGCTTTTGTTGTTAAGTGTGTGTTATTTTATTTTGTTCTGTTTCAATTCAAAGTCACTCGCCTCTTATTGTTTTTTTTAGTTTGGTTGTGTTTTGACTGCATATTGCTTATCTCTGATAAGTATCCATCCTATAAATTAAGTTTAAAAATATTCTACATGTTTTTTGATTAAAAATGGTTTATATTCGTCCATTTCCTCCTAATACTCACATAACCTGCCCTTTTTCTTACATTTGATCGGAAAAAATTATGTGCTGACTCACAACCAGGAGGTGCCGGCTTAGGATCACCATTTTGAGAAATAGCAAAAATCGACTTCTTTACTTTGTGCTGCATTGCGACCGCAAAAATCACTCCACACTTCTCCGAGCCACATAGAATTGTAGATAAATGAGCGTGGTATCTGACCAAAGACATTAAAGCGCCATTAAACCCTGTTTACCCTCTGCTTCCGATGAAAACTATTACTGTGCCGACTTAGGACCACTCTCTCCAAATAAAGCTGAAAACTCCCAAATTTTGACGATATCATTATAGAAGCGATTCAATGCAAAAAAAAAACATTCAAAATAATTAACTATACAAAAATAAATAAATAAATTACCACTCAAACATTTTTCGAATTGAACAAATCTAACCACAGTGAGGACGTTTTCTCTTTCTTTCCCTTCTAGAGCTTCTTCGTAAACGTCCCCGGTGCGGATACATTTCTTTAATTCGGAAAATGTTTGAATTTAATTTGCTTCTGTAATGGTATCGTCAAAATTTGTGAGTTTTCAGCATTATTTGGAGAGAGTGGTCCTAAGTCGGCACAGTAATAGTTTTTGTCGAAAAAAGAAGTATTCTTAAATTATGATTTCGAAGCTAAGTCATAAAAAATAAATAATTTTCAAATTTTGAATCAAGCTTTTAAAATTCACTCATTTCATCTAAAATTTCGAGTTTAGATTCCGTCTCCTGCGCTTTAAAGCCAACCGGTGATGTAACTTCACCAGGAGGCAGACTAAGATGAATGTTTATCGGATAATCTATTAATGGCGGAAGTCGTCCAGGTGCGCTTAGAATGCAAGGAGCTTAGCGTTCTTGTGCAGGGATTCCAGTTGGCTCTCTGCCAACTTGTTAAGTGGTTTACCTTTTCTAAATAGTATTTCCGTGCATAGACAGGCTTTCTACATCTCCTTTGGCCGAGGAAGTGGTTTCCTTCATTTTAAATATCATCAATTTCTTCAAATTATTTTTAAAGGAAATGGGCGTGGTAAATAATTTGACCAAAAGACGCGATCAATGAAAATGTGAGTTTAAAAAATATGCCTTTAAATTTCACAGAATTAAATAGACTAGTAGGCGTAGCACAGTGGGGGAAAAAGTACCTGTGGCCAAATAAATTTTCAGCCTAGACTATTCATCCGATTTAAACCTTTTCTTTCAAATAAAAACTTCTTGAATTTTGAAAAGATTTGTGTGATTAGATTTTTTTAATTGTTTGAAAATTTGTTATTCAACAAGAAAGTTGATTTTTTTCTTAACTTTTTCCAAGTGCCATTTCTTTTAATACATTCAGATTGATGTAAGAAGATCTTAAAACAGTGTTACAACTATATGGGAATAATTTCTAGTTGGTTAGAATAATTAAAAAAAAATAATGTGTTCTAAACGAATTTACAGTTTGGCGATTTTTCAATGAATAGTCTCAATTTTTTTCACGGAATCAAGTAGGTAAGTCTTTCCGATAACTCTTTTCTATGATGCTTGGACAATTGAAAACAATTTTACATTATTTAAACAATTTTTATTAACAAATTCACAGTTTGGCGATTTGTCAATGAAGAAGCTCAACTTTTGTTTATGGAGTCAACTTGGGATGTCTTTCAGATGACTCTTTGCTATGATACTTCGCAAATTAACAACAATTATTCATTATTCAAACAATTTTTCGTAACAAATTCACAGTTTGGCGATTTATCAATGAAGAGGCTTAACTTTTATTTTACGAGGTCAACTAGGGATGTCTTTCCGATGACTGTTTGCTAGGATACTTTGCAACTTGACGACAATTAATCATTATTTGAACAATTTTTATGAACAAATTCAGAGTTTGGTGATTTTTCAATTATTAGGCCTAATTTTTGTTTATAGAATCAACTAGGAATGTCTTTCCGATGACTCTTTGCTATGATATTTTTCAAATTGACAACAATTATTCAGTATTTAAACAATTTTTATTAACAAATTCACAGTTTGGCGATTTTTCAATGGAGAGGCTCAACTTTTTTTTACGGAGTCAACTTGGGATAGCTTTCTGATGACTCTTTGATATGGTACTTTGCAAATTAACAACAATTATTCATTATTCAAACAATTTTTTATAACAAATGCACAGTTTGGCGATTAATCTATGAAGAGGCTCAACTTTTGTTTACGAGGTCCACTAGGGATGTCTTTTCGATGACTCTTTGCTATGATACTTTGCAACTTGACGACAATTAATCATTATTTCAACAATTTTTATTAAAGAATTCACAGTTTGGCGATTTTTCAATAAATAGGCTCAACTTTTATTTACGGAGTCAAGTTTTGATGTCTTTCCGATGACTCTTTGCTATGATACTTTGCAACTTGACGACAATTAATCATTATTTGAACAATTTTTATGAACAAATTCATAGTTTGGCGATTTTTCAATTAATAGGCTTCATTTTTGTTTATGGAATCAACTAGGAATATCTTTCCAATGACTCTTTGCTATGATACTTTGCAAATTGACAAAAATTATTCATTATTTAAACAGTTTTTATTAACAAATTCACAGTTTGGCGATTTATCAAT
>CAKNYM010051435.1:128829-146016 GCA_932195095.1 Andricus curvator | reverse complement strand
GGGGGTTGTGGAGTAGGACAAATGATGGGAAAGGAAAAAGGTTAGTGAGGGAATGTAAGGGGTGGGGCAGTAAAGGGAAATAAGGGTATGAAAAATGAGGGGGACGTTAAGGAATTTAGGGAGAATTAGGAGAAGTAGGGAAGACAGTGTGGAAAGATTGGGGAGAGGAGGTATTATGGTAGTGCGAGCGAGTAGCGGAGGGGCAGGGCAGGAGTGTCAATTACGAAGATAGATAGAAGGAAGATGGTAGAGGAATTCAAGGAAAGTAGAGGAGTAATAAGTGGGAAGAGAGAATTATAAGAGGACAGGGAATGTAGCGGAAAGGAGTACGAGAAGTTGAAGTTATGGTAAAGGAGGGGAAAGAAAGTAGATGAAGTTGAGTGTAATGAAGGAAGGCAAATTAGGGAAAGTGAGGGATGTGGAGAAAATGATTAGTGATAATGGTGAGCGTGGCAGAAAGACAATAAGTAGTGAGGAAGGTGTGGTTGAATACTGAAGGGAAATGACGGAAACTAGGAAAGACAGGGAATTAAGATTATGAAGGTGTAGAAGATTACTGCGAGCTAGTAGTTTAGGGGAAGGGAGGGATGGTGACGTATGAAATGAATAGGAAGCAGGATAGTAAAACAGGGGGAAAGAGGAGAATTATGAAAGAGGAGTGAAAGTAGAGGAAATAAGGAGAAATTGGGGGTTGCCGAGTAGGGAAAATGAGGTTAAAGAAAAAAGGCTAGTAAGGGGAAGTAAAGGGTGAGATAATAAATGGTAATGAGAGTATGAAAAATGAAGAGGAAATTAGAAAAGTTAAGGGAAATAAGGGAAAGTAGAAGGAAAGAGAGGGTGAGAAGTTTGGGAGAGGAAGTATGGTAGTGCGAGCGAGTAGCGGAGCAGCAGGGCAGGAGTGTCAATTAAGAAGAAAGATAGAAGGATGATGGTAGAGGAAGTGAAGGAAAGTAGAGAAGTGAGAAGTGGACAAGTGGAAACAGATAATTATGAGAGGACAAGGAATGGAGCGGAAAGGAGTAGGAGAAGTTGAGGTTATGGTAAATGAGGGGAAAGAAAGTAGATGAAATTGAGTGAAATGAAGGATGGCGAATTAAGGGAAGTGAGGGATGTGGGGCAAATATATACCATTAAACCATTTCCCTTTCAGGGTAGGCGTGACACTACCCGATTCGGGTAGTGTTTCTAGGTTTTTCTTGTAGTTATAAATAACTACAAGTGTGGGCTCACCACACCCACGATGTGCCAACAGCACTCATGTCAGTATTCTTGAATGGTCACCCATCCAAGTACTAACCGCGTCCAACGCTGCTTAACTTCAGTGATCTGACGAGAACTGGGTTTTTCAGCGTGGTATGACCGATGGCCTCAAATGATTAGTAATAATGGTGAGTGCGGCAGAAAAAATAATAAGTAGTGAGGAAAAGTGTGGTTGGGAAGTGAAGAGAAATGAAAAAAGGTAGGAAAGACAGGGAGGTAAGATTATGAAGGTGTAGTAGGTTAGTACGAGCTAGTAGTGTAGAGGAAGGGAGGCAGGATGAAGTAGGAAATGGATGGGAAGGAGGATGGTGAAAGGAAGTGAGGGAAGGTAGAGAAGGGAGAAGTGGAAAAATGGGGAAGAGGGGAATTTTGAAAACAGAGTGAAAGTAGAGGAAAGAAGGAGGAATTGGGGGTTGCCGAGTAGGGAAAATGAGGTTAAAGGAAAAAGGCTAGTAAGGGGAAGTGAAGGGTAAGATAATAAATGGTAATGAAAGTATGAGAAATGAGGAAGTCAGAAAAGTTAAGGGAAATAAGGGGAAGTAGAAGGAAAAAGAGGTTGAGAAGTTTGGGAGAGGTAGTATGGTAGTGCGAGCGAGTAGCGGAGAGGCAGGGCAGAAGTGTAAATTACGAAGAAAGATAGAAGGATGGTAGAGAAAGTGAAGAAAAGTACAGGAGTAAGAAGTGGAAAAGTGGAAATAGAGAATTATGAGAGGACAGGAAATGTAGCGGAAAGGAGTAGGAGAAGTTGCAGTTATGGTAAAGGAGGGGAAAGAAAGTAGATGAAGTTGAGTGAAATGAAAGAAGGTGAATTGAGGCAAGTAAGGGATGTAGAGCAAATGATTAGTAATAATGGTGAGTGTGGCGGAAAAAATAATAAGTAGTGTGGAAAGGTGTGGTTGGGAAGTAAAGGGAAATGACGGAAGGTAGGAAAGACAGGGATGTAATATTATGAAGGTGTAGTAGGTTAGTGCGAGCGAGTAGTGCAGAGGAATTGCGGCAGGGTGAAGTAGGAAATGGATGGGAAGGAGGATGGTAAAAGGAAATGAGGGAAGGTAGATAAGGGAGAAGTGGAAAAAGAGGAAAGAAGGAAATTATGAAAGAAGAGGGAAAGTAGAGGTATTAAGGATAAATTGGGAGTTACGGAGCAGGAAAAATGATGTTAAAGGAAAAAGGATAATGAGGGGAAGTGACGGGTAAGATAATAAAGGGAAGTGAGGGTATGGAAAATGAGAGGGAAGAGAGAAAAGTTAAGTGAAATAAGGGGAAGTAGAAAAGAGAGGGTGGGAAGTTTGGGAGAGGTAGTATGATTGTGCGAGCGAGTAGCGGAAATGCTGGTCAGGAGCGCCAATTACGAAGGATGATAGAAGGAGCATAGTAGACGAAGTGAAGGAAAGTAGAGGAGAAGGACGACGAAAAGTGGAAAGACAGAATTACGAGATGACAGGGAATGTAGCGCAAAGCAATAGGAGAAGTTGAAGTTATGGTAAATGAGGGGGAAGAAAATATGGCAAGTGAAGGGAAGTTATGGGTGGCAAATTAAGGGAAGTGAGGGGTAGTGGTGTGAATAATTAGTAATAATGGTAAGTGTGGCAGAAGAAACAAGGGCTGAGAAGTAAAGTTCGGGTAGGGGAGTGGTAGTTTGGGAATCGATAAGAAGGGAACTTAAAGAAAGAAGTTTGGAAAAGCGTGGAGTGGATAGGGACGTAAGTGGAGGGGAATGAAGGAAGAGTAAGGGAGAAAAACCATAGGAGGGGAAGATTTAAACTACTTTATACATGTGTTTTTTCAAACAGATGGTTAAAATTATTATTTTCAAATGTGAGTGAGGGAGGAGGGTGATCTCAGGACCTATACTGAACTATGAAACCTATATTTATTCCCAGAAAGCCATAGGAAGTCGCTATATTGTCTTATTTAAACACTTTTAACTACTTGATTTGAAGTTAAACTACTAAAAAAATGGAACTTTCCTTTTCGGGTTCAGGGCAGACGACTAGGAGGGCAGGGATGAGAGGTCTCATTAAGGAGTATATTTGAAGAGGGTTGGGGTACAGAAGATTGTGGAGGGATTTGTGTCAAAGAAGGAGTTAGTAGGTGAAGAGGAGGAAGATTTATGTAACGGTATAGCAGAAGAACAAAGGCTGGTGATGATAAAATCTGACCATTTCTAGAGGTGCAGAACGATATTTAAAAAAAATCAAAAGTGGGCCAAATCGATGGTGAGATAAGCTAAGGATCTTGTTAAAGAAATGTGAGACAGTGTACTAAAAAATCTTAGGATGGGGGTGAATGGGACTAGGCAGAAAATGCATGGAGTGTATCTGGGAAATGAGCTGATAAACAGAAGAGGTGTAGAGAGGAATGGGTGATGTTAAGGATTGAGAGAGATAATGATATGGAGAAACCAAGTTTAGTATATAGATAAGGGCTTAAAGGGAGAAGATTGAGAGTGTATGTTAGAGGACTAGGATAAGTGGTGAGAGGATGAATGAGGGGTTTAATTTAAAATAGAAAAGTAGGGGAAATCGTTGGCAGGTGAGTATCAAAGCGGGTAGTAACATAAAGTGGAGAGCGTTTTATGAAGGCCTATAGTAGAAAAGAAGAGTCTAGAGGTGAGCAAACTACATTTAAGAGGTGCAGAAAGATATTTGAAAATCTCTGAAAAGTGTGTAAAATAGATGGGTGAAGAAACTAAGAATCTTGTCAATATAAACGGAGGACAGAAGAGGCAGGAAGGGTACCTCAAATGAGCTGATTAAGACAAGAGGTGTGGAAAGAAACGGTTGATGATTTTAAGGAAGGGGAGGGAGAATGGGAAAGATGAACTAAGAGGGCTACATGAGAGGTAAGAAAAAACAATTGAGAGTGACTGTTGAAGGAATAGAAGGGGGATTGGTAAGAGAAAGAATGAAAGGTTTAGTTTGAAACGGCAAAGGTTATAGAAGTTGGTAGGAAAGTGTCAAAAGGAGTAGTAAGTAGGTAAAGAGGAGAGAATTTGGTGGAGGGTTATAGTAGAAGAGAAGAGGGTGGGGGTATTAAAATCCAGTTATTTTTAAAGGTGCAAAACGATTTTTTCAGATCTGAGAAGTGGAAATGGGTGCTATTTGCTAAGAATCTCATCAGAGAAAGTGAGAGTGACCTAGAGTGTAAACAAGGAAATCTTCTAAAGCGTCTAACACTGTTAGATGAATGCATAAATCCCGAACTACTCAGAGGAATTGTATCGAATTTGCATAGCGAGTTCTTGGTCCATGGTATGCACGGGTGTACAAATCTTATGAATAGTAATGAGAAGCATTCTAGGAATATCCGGTACAGGGAGAAGTGCGGACTTCAAAAGGAGTGCAAACACAGAATTGCACTACCGAAAGCGGATTGTACAATAAGAGAATAATATTTTGGTATAATGCCTTTGAATTAATTTCCATTTTGCCCAGAACTTGGACTCTAATTGGAACCATAATTTCAGTACTTTGCTCGTATTGCTTTAGAAACTTTACCACTTTGTGTACTGTAAAGTATTTTGTCAGTCAGCAACTTCTCCAGCTCAAAAACTCTGCTAAATGATAAAAGATGCTCCAGGCCTAACCATAAACAGATCAGAATTTTATTTGATTTGAAAATGATTTTTTTTTGGAAAATTAATTTTAGGAGCATATTCAAAAAAATGCAGAAAAATTTCCAAAGTTGTAAAAAATGAATGTGGAAGATTTCAAGGAAATTTTTTTAATCTGGCAGGATTTTAAAAAAAATTTTAGGAAAAATTCGAATCATTTTAAAAGATTTTTAGAAGTTCACTAAGTGAAAAGTGAACGAAAAGTTTAAGAGTTAAAAGAAAACCGCAACTTCTTAGCACTTATCTAAGAGAAGATAGTTATAAACAATTATAAATTGTTTAAACAGCTAAATTTGTTAAGTTGCATTATTTATTACTTTACTAAGTAAAAGGTGGGTAAAAAGTTAAACATTTCAAGAGAAACCTCAACTATATTGCATTAATTAAGAAGAAGATAGTTATAAACAATAATAATTTGTTTAAATAATTATTTTTGCTAAATTGAATTAATTTTTAACTCGCGCTATGTAAAAAGTAAACAAATAGTTGTAAATTAAAACAAAACCGCAACTTTCTTGCATTATTCAAATCTTATTCTTATAATTATTCTTAATAATAATAATAAAGATGATAAATTATTTAAACAAATAATTTTGTTAAGCTTAATCAATTATTCAACTCACACCAAGGGAAAATAGAACAGAAAGTTGAAAATTTCAGAAAAAACCGCCATTTTCTAACATTATTCTGAAAGAATATTATTAACAATAATAATAAATTGTTTAAACAATTATTTTTGTTAAAATTAATACACTATTACCTCTCTCTAATTGAAAATTGAAAATAAGTGGAAAATTTTTGAAAAAACCGCGACTTTCTATGTTCATTCTAAGGGAAAATTGCTAAAAACAATAATAAATTGTTTAAACAATTCACTCATAAATCTAATTATCAGTATGAAGCATTATTTTGTGTATTCAAAATAACTGGCGAAAAAAAACGCAAAAAAATCATAAGCAGCGCCGAAAACTCGTAAAACCCATTTTTTCACTTATGGGTTTTTTTTGGGACCCTATAAAACAGACTTATGGGGGTGCTATTTGAACAGTAATATTTTATTTGTATTCTATTGCTAATTCTGAAGAGAAATGTGGAGGTTCAACTTGATTCACCTAATATTGAGTATTTTGAATAAAATTTACAAAAACGTTTTTTTTATGGGAAATACGTGTTAAACTTCATGGGGCTTGCGCCACCTCTAAATATTTTTTTTTTCAAAAAAAAAATTGATTCACTTTTGTGTGGATTCGAATAAATTTTTGGGAGCTATTCATAAAAATTCTAGAAAAAATTTTTTTTTACCACCCTACTACATATGATATCCCCAACCCTACAATGATAATTTTTGATATATTTTTTTCTTAATTAATTTTTTTCTGAAAAAAGATCTTCTACTTTCGCTCCACTGGGATTCGAACCACAGAACTTCTGATTTCCGGTCAAATTCTTTTCCGATTAAGCTACTAGAGAGATGGAGAGAAGAACATTTATTTAAGAAAATTTACGCATTATTATGCTAGATGTTACAAATCAAATTTTTAAAGGAATCTGTATTATCATTAGAGAATAGCAGAGATTTTTAACGTCTTTTCAGACTAGATGGAGCTATGAATTGAAAATTATTCGAATTAATTTTTTTCTGAAAAAAAAAGATCGTAAAGTTTCTTGTCTCGATCTCTCTAGTAGCTTAATGGGAAAAGCACCTGACCGGAAATCAGAAGTTCTGTGGTTCGAATCCCAGCGGATCGAAAGGAGATATTTTTTTCAGAAAAAAATTAACTAAAATAATTTTTAATACATAGCTCCATCTAGTCTGAAAAGACGTTTAAAATTTGTGGTATTCTCTAATGATAATACAGATTCCTTTAATACTTTTTCTTACACTTATTTTTTAATTTTTCTTGGGGTGTCGTCGGGTGTCCGTCCGACGTACTTTTTCCAAAGAGGAGTGGAAGGTGGAATGATGGGAGAGGAAGTAGAGTAGTGAGGGAAAATGAGAAGAAGGGACATAAGGGGAGTGAGAGGAAATGAGGGGAGGCAAAGCAGGGAAAATGGGGAGAAAAGATAGAAGGAGCAGTAGGAGAAGGAAGAGGAAATTACGGAAAGGAAAATAGGCGAAGCGAGAAAAAATTAGGGAGGGAAAGTAGAGAAAATGGTGGAAAATGATGGCAGGGGTAGTAGAGGAAGTGAGAGGAGATGAGGGGATGCAAAGTAGGAGATATGAAGGGAAAACCCCAGGGAAAGTGAGGAGAAATTAGAAGATGGGTAGTATGGGAAGTGACGCAAAAGGAGGTATGGGTATGAAGAGGATGTGAAAGGTAGTATGGGAAGAGGAAGTAGGAGAAGTGAGGCCAATTTAGGGGATAGAAGGGAAAGGAGGGAGAGTAAGGGAAAATGAAAGAATGGTTGAAGGGGCAGTGAGGGGAAGTGAGAGAAGGGAAAGTAGGGGTACTGAGTGAAAATGGGGGGAGTAGCAAACTATTTAGAATGTCGGGTAAGTGGGGGAGGAGAAGCCAGTGCCGGAAAAGAGAATTTCGGGAAAGGGGAGTGGTAGCTTGGGAAGCGAAAGGAGGGCGAAAAAGTTGGGAAGTACGGCGCTAAGTGAATTGAGTTCAGGGAGAGAGGAGAACGTAGGTAGAGTAAGGGAGTTAGGAGGGGAAGGATGGAGGGGAAAAAGAGTCCAAAATTTTCGTCTGGTTAATTTTTTCAACTTCTCAAATTGTCTGTAGTAAAGGTTATAGCGGAGCGGACCTTCTAACTAATGAATGAGGATTTCTAGAAGGAAAATAGAAGAATGGTTGAAGGGACAGTGAGGGGAAGTGAGAAACGAGAAAGTTCGGGAAGTGAGTGAAAATCAAGGGAGGTGGAAAATAATTAGAATTGAGGGTAAGTGGAGGAGGAAAAGCCAGTGCCGGAGAAGAGAATTTCGAAAAAGGGGAGTGTTAGCTTTGGAACCGAAAGGAGACCGAGAAAGTTGGGAAGTACGGCGCTAAGTGAATTGAGCTGAGGAAGAGAGGGGAACGTAGGTGGAGTAATGGACTTAGGAAAGTGAGGGGGGAAGGATGAAGGGGCAGCGGTAGGTGGTGAAGGAGGGGAAGGGGAAGGAGGCTTACCTGACTTAACTAACATCTTAATATGCCCAAAAAGAGTCCAAAATTTTGGTCTGGTTAATTTTTTCAACTTCTCCAATTGCCTGTAGTAAAGGTTATAGCGGAACGGACCTTCTAACTAATGAATGAGGATTTCTAGAAGCTTTTAGATAATGCGTAGGAGTAAATGGATACAACCTGGCATCGTTGATCTCACCTGTGTCGACGTAATGAAAGAGGAGTTGCCCAGAAAAGAAACGTTAAAGTGCTCTAGATCCATCCCTCTATACCCTCAAGAATATATTACACCCCGGGGTGGAATTTTTCTTTTTTACTTTTTATAAGTTCAACACGAAACGCTTTGTCGACAACTCCCTGTTGTGTAGACTACGTTTTATCAGGATAAAACTCCTGAGGGGTGACCCAAAAATTGCGTAAGGTGTTTTTTTTTCATTTTCACCCCCTCCCACCTCTACATCTGATGTAAGATACCGTAAGATTTTATTTGACCCACCCAACCTTCCACGAAATCTTAGTAAGATTTTATAATTTTTTTTTATTATAAAAATTATTATTTATTCAAAACAGGATCCACGGTATTATCCGTGTTCTCCACTTGTCCCCTTTTTCTCGTTTTCCCCTAAAATTCTAAATAAATTATTCAAAATTATTTAAAAAATTGGACTATCTTTGGTTAAAAATTCATTCATTTCAGTTAAATACTCTGCTATTATATTATTTTTATTATATTATTTTGTTGAAAATTCGAAAATTTGGGGGGAAATTCATGGGTCTTTTTTTAAATTTATTTTGTTGGTGAAGGATTCATTATATAAGTTGAAAATTTACTGTTTTTATATAAGATTCAACTTTTTGGATTGAAGATTCAGCACTTTAGTTAAAAAATCATTTCTACAGTTCAAAACTGATCTATCTCGTTGAAAATTTTTTTGTTTGAAAATTTATCATTTTTGTCGCATAATTCACCTATTTGGTTAAAGAAAACTTCTTTCTTGGTAGAAAATCAATTTGCTTGATTGAAAATTCATCTTTTTGGTTGAAAATTCATGTTTTTGACAAAAATTGATCAATTTTGTTAAAAATTTTTGGTTTGTTTGCTGAAAACTAATTTTTTCACACGAAATTTAAATATTCAATTTTTAATGAAAATTAATATATTTACTTGAAAAATCGTCTTTTTGGTAGAAAATTCATTTTTAACACAGAATTTTTTTTCAGTTCATAATTTATATGTAGTGATAAAAATTCGTCTTTTTTGGTAGCAAATGATTCTTCCTAATTGTAAATTCATCTCTCTGGTTGAAACAATAACTATTTGGTCAAAAATTCTTCGTTTTTTTTTAAATTCATGTATTATGTTTAAAATTTGTTCTTTTTGGGAAATTTATTTGTTGTAGTAGTGAAATTCTACTAATTGGTAAAAAATGTATCTATTTTGTTAGAAATTCATCTATTTTTGGTAGAAAATTCAGATTCAATATTTTAGTTGAAAATAAATTTCTTTCCACTTGGCATGTGACTATTTTATTTGTTGTTGTAAATTCATACATTTTGTTGAAAAATATGCTTTTTTGGTAGGGAAATATATTTTTGAAAGAAAATTTTTCTGTCGGGTTAAAATTTATTTTCTGGGTTGAACACCTTAATATTTTTTTGAAAAAAAAAACAATTTCAGTTGAATATTAATTTTTCAAATTGATAATTTTACTATTCCATTTTCGGTTAAAAAATTCATTTATTTTGTTAAAAATTCGACTTTTTTGGTAGAATATTTATCTTTTCAGTTCAACATCGATCTTTTTGGTCAAAAATGTTAATTTTTGGGTTGAAAATTCACTATTTGGTTGAAAATTCACTTTTCTTGGTTCATCATTTTAGTTAAAAATTCGTTCATTCGCTTGAAAATTTGACGATTTTCTTGAAGATTCGTCATTTGTGTTGCTCAAAATTGAAGTTTTCAACTAAAATGTTAATTATTCCATTTTTTGTTTAAATTAAGCTTTTTTAGTTCAAAAATAAATTATTTGGTTGAAAATTTAAGTATTTTGTCGAAAATTCGTCTTCTTAATTGAAAATTCATGTTTTTGTTTGAAAATTAAGCAACATTTTTTTTGGGGTTCTTAATTTTAATTGAAATTTAAATCCTAGGGTTTCAAATTTCACTTTTTCGTGGACAATTAGATTTTCTTTTTCAAAAATTTATTGTTGTTGTATAATTCAACTAATTAGTAAAAAATGCAATCATTTTGTTGAAAATTCGACTCTTTCGGTAGAAAATTACTCCTCTTGCCTTAAAAACCAAATGATTTTTTGAAAATTTGCTTCTTTTTTGTTTAAAATTTAATATTTCTGTTAAAAATCAATTTATTTTGTTGAAAATTAATTTTTTTGTTTGAAAATTAACTTTTTTCATTGAACAAGTAACTATTCCATTTTTGTTAGAAAAATATGTTCTTGGATGCGAATTTATCTGTTTGGTTAAAATTCTTTTTCTTTGGTTGAAAATTTTTTTTTTTTAAATTAATTTCTAAGCTGACAAATTCACTATTCTAGCTTTGGTTGAAAATGCATTTATTCTGTTGAAAATTTGATTTCTTTGTAGAAAATTGATTTGATTGAATTGAATTAATTTTTTTTTTGCTTGAAAAATCATTTTTTCTATAGAAAATTCAACTATTCTACCTTTCGTTATGAATTTATTTTTTTAGTTGAAAATTCAGCTATCTAAATGTATTTTGTTGAAAATTCGTCTCCTCAATTCAAAATTAATATTTTTAGTTAAAAAAAAAATTCAAATTAATTTTTTTTTTCATTCATCATTTTAATTGAAAATTCATTTCTTTTATTGACAATTTTGCGGGTTTCTAGAAGATTTGCTTTCTTTCCGCTAAAAATTAATTCAACTGAATATTAACCTATTCCACTTTTTAATAAAATGGCATTTTTCAGTTGAAAATCGAAATATTTAGTTAAAAAATGCATCCTTTCTGGTAGAAAAGTAATCTTCCTCGATAAAAATTAATCTTTTTGTTTGATAAATCAAGAATTTGTTTAAAAATTTATTTATTCTGTTAAAAATACAATACTTTTACTTGATCAAATCGAATTTCTGCTCAACTCTTCCCTAAGTTATAATATGTTAAGACACACTTTTTTTGTTGTAAAAATTTTTCCTACGTAAGACCTTTCATTTCCTTCCGGCCCTTTTCCTCATGCAAAACAGTAAGATTTTACGTAATTTGTGGATAGCCCCCAATCGCAATAAGTTTCACAGTTTGGAAGCGATTCTAAATTATAGCTGTCTGAACCATTCCGGGATTCCGGAATAAATAAGGTAACTTTTCCATTAAGGTCCATTTAATTACCGTCAACCACTTGTCGGGTAAAGGCAGAAAAAAAAGCGGAGAAGAAAAAAAAAGAAAGTGGATTAGTGCCGCGAGAATATTCGTTAAGCGACTATGCTCTCGAAGGCTTCGCTAAGTAATCGACGATTAATGCGTACTCGAACCGGGAATAGCTAATGACTGGAGAAAAAGTACGAAAACGAGATTTCGTTCAGAAACGTGGTGAAAACATTCTTCAGAAATGTCGGATAGTAAATTACTTTGACATTTTAGGTTTCCAAGGGGAGAAAAAAAAACAGTGGGGTATTAGTCTTGAGAAGACGCTTGAGAGTCTGGTTTACAAGAGGAGTTTACAAACTTCTTAACTGAAAGTTTGTGAACTGAGAAAAAATTAAAATAGAAAATATCGTAAATAATTAATTCCCTTTTGTTAAAGATTCATCATTTTAGTTCGACTTTCGCTGCATCTTGAGCGAAGCGAAAGTATACGATTCCTGCACTATCCTGCGCCAACCTGCAGCAACCTGCACAAACCTGCATTAACCTACACTAACATTCACTAACACACACTAACATGCACTAACCTACACCAGTCTGCACTAACCTGCACTATCATACACTAACCTACACTAACACACACTAACATACACTAGCCTGCGCTAACCTGCACTAACCTACATTAACATACACTAAAATGCACTAACATGTACCATCCTGCACTAACATGCACTAACCTACACTAGCCTGCACTAACATACACTAACTTGCACTATACTGCACTAGCCTACACTAACATACAATAACATGCACGAACATACACTAGCCTACACTAACCTGCACTAACCTACACTCACCTGCACTAGACTGAACTAGCCTACACTAACCTACACTAACATGCACTAACATATACTAACCTGCACTAGCCTTAGCCTGCACTTATCTGCACTAACCTGCACCTAACTTCACTGAAGCAGCGCCGCACATAACCTCGTAGTTTCCATTATTCTCACGTATCATTCAGGTCTAGTGTTATCGTTTCGTTGAAATTGAGTGTTCCTTCGAAATCTCAGCAAATCCGGTCGCTCCAGACTTCTCTGTTAATTCTGACAGTGCTATTTTTTATCTCGCTGTCATTCAAAAGGTAGCGAAATCTTAATTTCCGATGCGCTCGAAACATTCTTCAGAAATGTCGGATAGTGAATTACTTTGACATTTTAGGTTTCCAAGGGGAGAGAAAAAAACAGTGGGGTATTAGTCTTGAGAAGACGCTTGAGAATCTGGTTCACAAGAGGAGTTTGCAAACTTCTTAGCTGAAAGTTTGTAAACTGACAAAAAATTAAAATAGAAAATATCGTAAAAAATTCATTCCTTGTTGTTAAAGATTCATCATTTTAGTTCGACTTTCGCTGCATCTTGGGCGAAGCGAAAGTAGACGATCCCTGCACTACCCTGCACTGACCTGCACCAACCTGCACCAACCTGCACTAACCTGCACTAACCTGCACTAAAACACACAAACTTATTAGCTGAAAGTTCCTAAGCTGCAAAAAAATTAAAATAGAAAAGATGGTAGATAATTCATTTTTTGTTGTTGAAGACTCATCATTTCAGTTCAAAATGTAATGGCACTATTCCATTTCTGGTTGAACGTTCTTTTTTTTTTCATAACACGCGATTTGGAAGTTCGACTTTCGCTGCCTCTTGAGCGAAGCGAAAGTAGTCGATTCCATCACTATCCTGCACTAACCTGCACCAACCTGTACTAACCTGCACTGACCTGCGCCAACTGGCACAAACCTGAACTAACATGCACTAACATACACTAACATGCACTAACATGCACTACCATGCACTAAGGCAGCGCCGCAAATAACTTGGAAAATCAGGTCTTTAGAGACTTCTCTTTTAATTCGGACAGTGCTATTGGTTATGTCGCTATCATTCAAAAGGTAGCGAAATCTGAATTTTCGACGTCGATTCCTGCACTTTCCTGCACTAACCTGCACCAACCTGCACTAACCTTCACTAACATGCACTAACATGCACTAACCTTCACTAACCTGCACTAACATGCACTAACATTCACTAACATGCACTAACATGCACTAACCTGCACTGACCTGCACAAACTTGCACAAACCTGCACTAACCTGCACTTATCTGCACTAACCTGCACTAACCTGCACCTAACTGCATTAAAGCAGCGCCGCACATAACCTCGTAATTTCCATTATTAATTTCCTTGGTTAAAAATGTATCTTTTTTTAGTTGAAAATTCATGTTTTTTGTTGCGAATTCATCAATTTTGATAGAAACTTAATATTTTCTGTTAAAAGTTCAACTTTTTCGTTGAAAATTTACGTTTTTGGTGAAAATTAATCTTTTTTGGTAAAAAATTAATCTTTTCAGATGAAAATTCATTTTATTGGTTACCGCTTCAACTATTTCGTAAAAAATTCATTATTGTCAGTTGAAGATTTATCACTTAAGTTGAAAATTTAATATAACTATTCCATTTCTAGGTTGAAAATTTATTTCTTTAACTAGAAATGTATCTTTTTTAATTGAAATTCCAAATATTTGGTCAAAAATGTATGTACTTTATCGAGAGTTGTCCAGTTCGATAAAAAAATTATCTTCTTGTTTGAGAATTCATTTTTTTGGTTGAAAATTTACATCTTTGGTGAAAATTCGTCCTTTTTTTTAGAAATTAGGATGAAAATTAATCTTTTTGGTTAAAACTTTCAATATTTCATAAAAAATTAATTTTTTTTATTGAAGATTTATCATTTTAGATGAAAATTCATTTCTTAAGTTAATAATTTATCTTTTTCAGTTGAGAATTCAAATATTTGCTTGAAAATTAATATATTTTGTTGAAAATTCGTTCATTTCTGGAGAAAATTATTATTTTTTGTTGAAAATTCACATTTTTGGAGAAAAATGTACGCCTTTGGTAAATAAACGAATTTTTCTAGTAGAAAATCAATCTTCTTGAACGCAAATTCTTCTCTCTGGATAAAAGCTTATTTTTTTGTTTGAAAATTTAAATATTCTGTTGAAAATAATTTTTTTTTCAATTAATTTTTTTTTAACTAAAAATTTAAATATTCTATTCTTGGTGGAAAATCTATCTTTTTTGGTACTTTAATTTTCGGGGATAAAAATGTATCTCTTTGGTAAAAATTTATTTTCTTGTCAGAAAATTTAAATATTTCCTCATAAATTTTTGTTGGTCAAAAATTAATTGATATTTGTTTGGCAGAAAATGTAACTATTCCATATTTCGTTGGAAATTATTTTTCTATAGTTAAAAAGTCAACTATTTATTTTTAAAATCATATATTTTTTTTAAATTCTACTTTTTGGGTATAAAATTAATCTTCTTGAATGCAAATAGATCTCTTTAATTGAAAACTTATTTCTTTGTTGGAAATTAAATAATTTGTTAAAAATTATTTTTTCTGAATATAAATCAATTTTTAGTTGTTTTTTTCCTCGTTTGCAGACTTATATTTTTTTATTGAAAATTCAACTAGCTGGTCTAAATTTTATGTATTTTGTTGAAAACTCGACTTTTTTGGTAGAAAATTAATCTTCATGGATGCTAATTCACCCTTTTAAATTGAAGATTGATAGTTTAATTTAAAAATGGATTTATTTGGTTCAAAATTTAACTATTTTATTGAAAACTCGGTTTTTTTGTTGAAAATTAATTTTTTCAAACTAAAAATGAAACTATTCTTTTTTTTGTAGATAATTTATCTTTTTAATTGAAAATTTAACTACCTGGTTGAAATTTCATGTATTTTGTTGAAAATTCGACTTTTTTGGTATATAAATAATCTTCTTGGATGCGAAAATTTTCATTTCATTTGAAAATTGATTTCTCTGGTTCAAAATTTAACTATTTTTTCGAAAACTCGTTTTTTTTTTGTTGAAAATTAATTTTTTTAAACTGAAAATATAACTCTTCCATTTTTTGTGGAAAATGTATTATTTTAATTGAAAATTCAGATAGCTAGTTGAAATTTCATGTATTTCGATGAAAAATCGAATTTTTCGGTAGAAAATTAATCTTCCTGGATGTAAATTCATCTTTTTGTTTAAGCATTTAACTACTTGGTTAAAAATTTTATTAGTTTTTCAGGATTCATCATTTTAGTTGAAAATTTATTTTTTGGTTGAGAATTTAACTGTTTTATTGAGAATTCTTTTTTTTTTTTATCAATTTTTGCAACTAAAAATGTGACTACTCTATTTTTGGTTGAAAATCTGTTTCTGTTATTTGGAAGTTCAACTATCTGATTGAAAATTCATATTTTTTGTTGGCAATGTGACTTTTTGCATAGAAAATTCAACTGTTTTGGATTTGAAATTTAGAGCTTTTTTGACAAGAAAATCTTTACTTTTCAAAAATTCTTCATAAGAAAAATGCAGCTGTCATCTGATTTCAATTGCACTGATCGCTGGAATCCGTTCGTCAGATATCTAGAAAAATCTCGTTATTTGAGTTTGTCCATCCGGCTGATTAATATTGCGAAAGTTCTCAATTTGTTGGTATACCAGAGAGTCGAGCTCAAGGCATTTTTATGAAATCGATACACGATGCTCTTTCACCTGCTTTCTCTTTTTCTGTATACAAATCTTCTTCAGAATAGGATTTAATTAAATTTTTCTCCAAATTCTCCAAACCCTGAACATTCCCCTCCACGTCCCCTAGTCCCCCTCCCCTCATTTTCTCCATTTCTCCTACATCCCGTACTCTTATTTCTCTTCAGGTCCACTTCTTTCCCCTCCTCATTTGCTGTCACTTTCTCTAATTCCCCTCCCCTACTTCCACTACTACCCCCATCGCTTACCCCCACTTATCCTCACTTCCCCCTACGTCCTCTCCCCTTATCCCTCACTTCCCCGCTCCTCAGTTCCCACCACTTAGCATCTTCTAATTCCCCTCTCCTCCTTCTTCTACTGCTCCACACGATGCTCTCTCATCCTCTTTCTCTTTTTATGTATACAAATCTTCTTCAGAATAGGATCTAATTACATTTTTCATCACGATCTCCTCTGTTGGTTTCCCAATATTACAACAGTCATTCAACCTCAAGAATAAAAAATTAGTCAAAGTAAGAGCGATGCGCCTACAAAAAACGCGTTTCCACAACTTCTTTAAGATCTGCTTCCTCCTCTCCTCACTTTCCCCACCATAAACATTCCCCTCCACGTCCCCTAGTTCCGCGTCCCTTAATTTCTCCATTTCTCCTACATCCCGTCCTCTTATTTCTCTTCAACTTCACTTCTTCCCCCTCCTTGATTTGCTGTCACTTTCCCTAATTCCCCTCCCCTACTTTCCCTACTTCCACCGCTGCCTCTGCCCTCACTTACCCCCACATACCATCACTTACCCCTACTTCCCCAACCCTTATCGCTCACTTCCCCAACCCTTATTTCCCACCACTTAGCCTCTTCTTATACCCCTCTTATTTCACTTTCTCTTATTTATCATTAGTTCACCTACTTTCCCTCCTGTAATTTCTCCCCACGTTCCCTACTTCCCCTTGCCTCATTTCCTCAATTTCTCCTGCATCCCGTCCTCTTACTTCTTTTCAATTCCACTTCTTCCCCGTCCCTCATTTGCTGTCACTTTCTCTAATTCCCCTCCCGTACTTCCACTACTGCCCCTCCCCTCGCTTACCCCCACTTCCCCTCACTTCCATCCACGTCCCATCTCATTATTTCTCACTTCCACGCCCCTTATTTCCCACCACTTAGCCTCTTCTTATTCCCCTCTCACTTCACCTTCTCTCATTTATCATTACTTCACCTACTTTCCCTCCCCTAATTTCTCCCCACGTTC
>CAKNYM010051435.1:79028-125484 GCA_932195095.1 Andricus curvator | reverse complement strand
CAAAGAAGTTTCTTGTAATCTGGAAGCGCGGACGTTGGAGAAGAACGCCTGACCATAACGGTTAAGAATCACTCGGCGTCGGAATTTACAAACTATAGGGATGCTAGCCTGTTATGGTCAGGCAGTACCAGATCTGGGTAATCTAATCATTTATTTTAAAAATTAGCTTCAGATTCATAATTTAACTGTTTTATAAACGCAGAATAATGTTGAGAAGGGAAAAATGTGGTATTTTCATTAAAAAACTTTACGTCTTATTTTATTTTCATCTTGGCAGAAGATATTTTCTACTCATACATGAATCACTAAAACATTAAAATGATCGGAGACTGATAAAAAAGCTTTTGGCAGTGTCGAAGCGCGGACGTTGGAGAAAAACGTCTGACCAAAGCCGGTAAGAAAAAAAAAACTGTCAATGGAGATTTCCAGGCGCTAGTGATGCTAGTTGATTATGGTCAGGCAGCATCAGATCTAGTTAATTTACTAATTTTTTTAAAAATCAGCTCTCGATATATAATGCAAATCTTTTATAAACGCAGAATAATGTTGAAGAGGAAAAAATGCGGTATCTTCATTCAAAACAAATTATATTCCTTTTTTATATTTGCAGAAGATATTCTCTATGTATAAATAAATTAATTTGTACAACTACAACTACAACGGTTAAGACTCACTCGAAGGCGAGGATTCCCAGCCGCTAGTGATGCTAGCCGGTTATTACCAGACAGTATCAGATCTCGGTAATTTAATAATTTCTTTCACAAATCAGCTCTGGAATTATATAGCCCAACTCTTTTCTGAACGCAGAATAATGTTGAGAACGGAAAAAACTGAATATACCCCCTACTCATGAATAGGTGGAGCATACATTTCAGATCTATCATAAAGGTGGTTGTACGATCGTCGTTTGTATTTTTAGATATACTACCAAGAAAATTTTTTAAAAACCTTCTTATTCTAGCAGAAAAATGTACATTAAAAATCTCCAAAGGCTGATAAAGAAGCTTCTTGTAACGTTGAAGCGCGGACGTTGCAGAAGAACGTCTAACCATAGCGGATAAAAATCACTTGACAGCGAGGATTCCCAGACGCTAGTGATTTTAGCCGCTTATGGTCAGACAGTATCAGATCTCGTTACTTTAATTATTTCTTTTAAAAATGAGCTCTAGAGATATGATCCAATTCTCCTATAAACTCAGAATAATGTTAAGAAGGGAAAAATGTGGTATCTTCATTAAAAACGTTTTTTTTTTGTCTTCGTAGAAGGTATGCTCTACTCATACATGAATGCATTCATGGATACCAGATGATTATAGGTGGATCATCCATTTTAGATCTGTCATAAATGTGGTTGCATAATCGTCGCTTGTATTTTTAGATATGTTACCAAGAAAATTGTTCGAATACATTTTTATTCTACAACAAAAATTTACATTTAAAATCTCCAAAGGCTCATAAAGAATCTTCTTGTAACGTTGAAGCGCGGACGTTGGAGAAGAACGTCTGACCATAGCGGATAACAATCACTGGACAGCGAGGATTCCCAGACGCTAGTGATTTCATCCGGTTATAGTCAGACTATAACTATTTAAATCAGCTCCAGAGATATAGTCATCTTTTATCAGCCCAGAATAATGTTGAGAACACAAAATAATGTTCTGTTTGAATGGTTTCTTCAGTAGAAATGACTGATTTTTCATTTAATGCATGCTTGATTAATTAATTCAGTAAAATGTTCACTGATTTAAATTAAGAGTATGAAATGTGTACTTGGATGATGTTAAATGGGAATAATTGGATTTTGGTGCCTCATTAATAGAAGTTAGGTAAATAGTTATCGATAAACTTGTCGGTGTCGAGTGAAGTTTCAGGCTCCACCAGCGAATATTGGTTTACCTCATCGAACCTGTAACTACTTCAGCGTACCGAATTACGGCTCCTACGTCAAAGACAATTAGTACTATTATTAAAATTATGAAAATGATTTTGTTTTTTTCAAATTATAGCAGAGTTTAACTCTTTTGGGAGCGTAAACATATTACGTAAAATCTAAGCTTGAAAGCTCAAAAGGGTTGGCATTTTTTTCTTTCTTGACTAAGAGATCTTTCTTGGTTGAAAATTCAACTGTTTTTTTTTTAATTTGTCTTTTTTTGTCTACAAATACATTTCTTTCGTTAGAAATGTCATTCTTTTATGGTAAAAAATCAAATGTTTGCCTAAAAGTTAATCTGTTTGGTTTGAGGATTCAATCAAATTAGTTCCTTTTGTTATTGAAAATTAATTACTTTATCTGCAAATTTGACTGTTCTATTTTTTGATTACAATGATTCTTTTGTAGTTCAATATTCAATAATTTGTTAAAAATTCATGTATATCTTTGAAAAATGTTCTTTTCTGGTTGAAATCTAATTTTTCTGACTGAAAACTAAACTATTCCTTGTTTGATTTGAAATTGATATTTCATAGTAAAAAATTCATCTATTTAGTGCAAAATTTATTTATTTTGTTGTAAATTTGTTTTTTTAGTTAGATAATTAATCCTTTCTATTGGAAGTTAAACTATTTGTTAAAAATTACAGTATTTTTTCAAAAATTCTTCTTTCTTGGTTTGAAATTTGATTAATTTCTTGCAAATGTAATAATTTTCTCAAAATATTATCCTATTTGACAGAAATATAAACTTTTGGTTGAGAAATGATCTTTTTCGTTCAGAAAAATGTACTATTCTAGTAGAAAATGTAACTATTAGGTTAAAAATGAAATTCTTCGTTGAAAATGTATATTTCTGGTTTAAAAATTCGAAAATTTTGTAGAAAAATTGTTTCCTTTTTTGGTCGAAAATTAATTTTTGTAACTGAAAATTCAATTCAGAGAGAGAATTTTCAATAGAAGTGTTGTACTTTTAACCAAACAGTTTAATTTTAAAGCCAAAAAGACAAATCTTCACGGAATAGGTAATTTTTCATCGAAAAAGGTAAATATCAACAAAGAAAGATGAATTTTCAACCAAAAATGTTGACTTTTCTGCAAGGAAATATTAAATTTTACTACAAAAGGACAAATTTTTAACAAAATACTTGCATTTTCTACCAAATAGTTGAATTTTAAATTCAATTTTCCACCAAAAAAAGGTTAGTTTTAGCTGAATTTAAACCTAAAAAAATTAATTTTCAATGCAGAAGATTAATTATCTACAAAAATACATATTTTCAACCAAAAGCTTAAATTTTGAATAAAATAGTTTAATTGTAACTAAAAAAGATAAGTTTTCAATTCAGAAAATGGTGAAATCTATCAGAAAAAGATTCAGGATGATTTTGTAGGTCTTCTTGAAAGGAATATTTGGTTTTTTGAAATTTTGTTCAATGTCGCATAGCTTGGTCGGAAAATAGAATTTTCTATTTTATGAAAAGCGTTTTCAATATTTAAATAAAAAATATTCGTCTCGCCAAAAAATGGTCTGAAGTAAATTTGTAGATTCTTTTGAAATTAAAAATTTTCCTTTCCAATAGTTTTTGTGTATCTCGTAGAGTTTTTCTATTAGATGGAATTTTTAATTTTTGAAAAAGCATTTTCTAGTGATAAAAGCAGAAAAAAAATTTATTTTTGACTCAACGGGATAAAAAACGTGGAGATTTAATAAAAACCATCTAAGTCAAATTTTACAAGAAACAAGAAAAAAAATACAAAGCTTAGAATGAAAAAAGGTTTTTTATTTTGTATAACAATAGGTTGTTGCCGAAGCCAGATAATAATGAATGTATATCCGCAAGTTTTGATTTTAGATACGTCCATCGAATATTTTTTTCTTTTTTTATAGTATTGTTAATTCAACTGTGAAGTTTTTACTTTGTTACCAATGTCGACTGGAGGACCTCTGTTACATCAATAGGGTAGGATTTTCCATCAGCCATACATGTTACGACTGAACTTATTTCGCCTAAAGTTTTTGACGAATGCGATTTTATTATTTATAACAAATTTTTGGCATCCTATGAACAATTTAGGACCAAATTAAAAATAATGGCGCTAAAATCTCGATTTATTGGGCGTTGGGAGCCTACTGGAACTTCCTCAATTTCTTTTTCAATACTGAAATCTGGCGGCTTCTTATGTTATACATAAATAATAAATAAAAGTGTATCTTCGAAATTCAAATTGCTGGTGAGGATTATTCTTGGGAATAAAGCGACTGATTCCAAGTTGTCCAAGACCATATCCAAGTACCGGAGGCTGGGGCTGATCAGGAGAATGAGGTATGCGACGAGAAGAATACGAAAAAGGTGATGGGCAAAGACCAAGACGCATTTGAGTAAGGCTGCAGCCAGACTGTAAACCTGATTCTGCAAGAAGAAATGAAAGATTTTTTTTTAAGAATATACTTAATTATATGCTACGATCTCATAAATCACTAATCCTGAAACCTTATGTGGCAAATTCAGATCATTTTCCCTTGGATGGTGATTTTATGGGATGTTGAAGCTTATCGCGCGTGAAGGAGGAAGTTCAATATTTTTTGTAAGCAGAACGCAAGTTCCTGTATGTTTCTTGATTTATACGAAATGGCTTTCTTCATTTTAAAAAGCAGTGCCCTAATGCAATTTTTGTTTTAAAATACGTGCCGGAAGAGTAATTACGAAAAAAATGTTTTTGCGGAAATAGGTGGAAAAGTCTTTGGCAGAAATGAAGTACAGCGAGACGCGTGGAGGAGGAAAATCAATATTTCTTGTAAACGGAGTGCATCGCAGAATGACGGGATTTAAAAAAATAGGGGAAGGGATGAGATGACAAGAGGGCTTTGTTCAGTTGGACAAATACAGATAGAGTTTGGAAAAAATAGCAATTGGGATAGAATGTGGATTAAATCGGACAACTTGTAATTTTTTGAAAGCTTGAAAATAATTTTAAAATAATTATAAATTTATCATATTATTATATTTACCAATGAAATGAAGAATAACCGCTGAGAATAAGATTAGAGCATAAATCATCTCTATCTTTCCCAAATAGAGGAAAAACTTTAGTAGGCTGTGTAACTAATACGTATGGTGTTCCGCGATTGAAGCAAATATTGCATCAAACTTGTCCCTCGGAAAATGTTTTTGAGGCTTATGGTTATAAGAGTGTGTGTTTAGACTTCATAAGTCAGATTCAAGGAAAAGATTTTATTTACGCAGTTCGTTGAAATTGACGTCGCAATTTATATTATCACGTACGTTTTAGAGAAAGCCGGATTTTACTAGAAAAAATGGTATAGTTTGTCTTATAAAGACACATTGAAAATTTCAAAAAATCAAAAGTACACCAAAAATTTGTGTAGTTTTTGATTGCAAAAAAAGCGAGTTTCGCAGGCTGATTTATTCTCAATTGTGTTTAGTCTCAAGACGGTACACCGAATCCTGCCACCTTCGCCGAGTATTTTCAGATCTCGGTGGATTCTGTTGTTTCCAAGCAAGTATATTGAGAAAATCTTACAAATTTTTATAAATTCAAGATTTTTTTAATGTGGGCGCGGAAGTTCATGTAGCTCCCCCTCACGCTCAAGCTATAAAGCCTATTGTGCCACATTCGTGTTTAGTCTCAAGACCGTACACCGAATCGTGCCACCTTCGCCGAGTATTTTTAGATTTTGGTGTATTCTGTTGTTTCCAATTAAGTATATTGAGAAACTCTTACAAGTTTTATGAATTCAAGATTTTTCTAAATGTGGGCGCGGAAGTTCATGTAACTCCCCCTGTCGCTCAAGCTATGAAGCCTATTGTGCCACACCCGTGTTTATTCTCAAGACAGTATGCGGAATCCGGCCACCTTCGCCGATTATGTTAAGATCTCGGTGGATTCTGTTGTTTTCAATCAAGTATATTGAGAAAATCTTACAAGTTTTATGAATTTAAGATTTTTTTTTAATGTGGGCAGGGAATTTCTTGTAGCTCCACCTGGCGCTCAAGCTATCAAGCCCATTGTGCCACACCTGTGTTTATTCTCAAGACGGTACAATGAATCCTGCCACCTTCGCCATTTATTTTCAGATCACGGTGGATTCTGTTGTTTCCAATCAAGTATATTGAGAAAATCTTACAAATTTTTATAAATTTAAGATTTTTTTAATGTGGGCGCGGAAGTTCATGTAGCTCCCCCTCACGCTCAAGCTATAAACCCTATTGTGCCACATCTGTGTTTATTCTCAAGGCAGTACACCGAATCCGGCCACCTTCGCCGAGAATTTTTAGATCTCAGTGGATTCTGTGTTTTCGAATCAAGTATATTGGGAAAATCTTACAAGTTTTATGAATTTAAGATTTTTTAAATGTGGGCGGGGAAGCTCATGTAGCTCCCCCTGGCGCTCAAGCTATAAAGCCTATTCTGCCACATCCGTGTTTATTCTCAAGGCGGTACACCGAATCCGTCCACCTTCGCTGAGTATTTTTAGATCTCGGTGGATTTTGTTGTTTCCAACGTTCTGGAAATATACCGCTCACGTGTAGTAAAGATACTCAAGGCCCCAAGAGAAAGGCCCATTTGACATTGAACCTCTACCTCGGTAGGTAATCAGCCTTCTTTAAGGGTACCTACAGTTTAAGTTGGATTCCGACCCACCAAAGCCCCTGTAGAAGTAAATTGAAAAATTGCCATTAGTACCGGCTCAGGAATTGAACCCCTGTCCTACTGCACGGAAGTCTGATGCGCTATCGTCATATTATTAATATCGCCATATTTTTGGTACGGAGCTCATCTCCTGTGGTTCAAAATTCAAGTCTTTGGTTGAAAATGTATGTATTTTGCTGAAAAAAATTGTTTAGTAGGAAATTAATGTGCTTCAGTTATGGTTTCAGCTATTTTGTTGCAAATTCTTTTTTTTTTTTTTTTGTTAAATTAACCTTTTTTTATTCTTATTTCAATCATTCTCAGTAAAAATATCAACTATTACATTTTTTGTTGAAAATTAATCTTTTCTGGTCGAAAGTGAAACTGCTTTGTTGAAAATAATTTTTTTGTTGAAGATTCATCACTTGAGTCAAAATTTCATCTCCTTGTTTGAAAATTTAAATATTTTTTTCAAAATTAATTTTTTTTGTTAGAGAATTAGAGGTTAAATAGTTAAATTTTCAACCAAAAAATATTTTCCAACAACGAAAATAAATTTTTAACCTGAAAAGACGAATTGTAAAGAAAAAATTATTGATGTTTAAGAAACAGTTGCATTAAAATCCAAATAGTTGAAGTTTCGAGCAAAAGAGAAGAATTTTTAATAGAATATTTTAACTTTTAACCAAACAGTTTAATTTTTTTAACTACTTGAGTTTTCAATAGAAAATAGGACGAATTTTCAACAAAATACGTGAATTTTTACTTAACAGTTGAATGTGGCATAGGTTGGCCGAAGAATGGAATTTTTTCATTTGAGAAGCGTAACCGCGATTAGAACAAAAATGCTACGTCTTCTCAAAAACTGGTCTAACGTAAGTGTTCAGATCTTCTTGAGGTTAATAATAATTTTTCATTTGAACGTTTGTTTCATTTCTCGCATAGCTTTTTCCGTTATCACGATTAGAAAGAAAATATTTGTCTTACCAAAAATAGTCTAAAGTAAACTTTGTAGATCGTCTAAATCGTTCTTTCTGACTCAATGATAAAGATCGCAGTATTTATTTTTTTAAATAAATAATTCTTCCTATCGTATATTTTCTCAAACAAGTGTCGCTTTTCCCAGATTTCTTAATATTATAAACGAGGAAACAAAAGACAAACAGGGCTTAGAGGAAAAAACGGTTTTTTATTTCTTACAGCAACTGGTTGTTTCCAGTAGGATATCACATTCCCATAAAGAATGTTTATGCGCAGAATTTGATTTTATATACGTCTAAAGAATATTTGTTGCATTTCTTGTAATATCGTTAATTTAATTGTGACGTTTTTATTTTGTCAATGATGACGATTGAAGGACATCTGCCAAGTCAATATAATCGGATTTTCCCTAAACCATACACGATTGATGCTTTCAATTAAAAGTATCGTGTTTTACAACTACTACGCTAAAGTGCTGATCCATGGGGTGTTCCAAGCCTACTGGAACTTCCTCCATTTCTTTTTCGTCTGTTGCTGAAATCATTTTGCTTCTTATGTTTATTTTCGCCCTGGTCTCCTTATTTCCGAAGTAATATATTCCACTAAGTATACGAACAGTCTCCAATATTGCAAGAGCGTCACCATTAGATTTTGTTACCACAATTGTTTCTTGGAACGGCATGGGTGTACCGTTAGTTTTCATTAATAGATTCACACCTGGCCGATGATGATCAAAGGTAAATCTTCGGAACTCGAATCGCTGGTGAGGATTGCTATTGGGAATAAGCCGAATAAGTCCAAGTTGTCCTAGTCCATATCCAAGTACCAGAGGGTGGGGCTCAGCAGGAGAATGAAGTATGCGACGTGGAGAAGAAGGAGAAGGTGAAGAAGGAACCAGGCGCAAGTCAGTGGGGTTGCGGTCGGATTGTATACTTAATTCTGCAAGAGAAATAGAAGATTATTTTTTTTTAAAGAACATGCTCATATGTTGGGATGTTATAAATCCTTGAGGGCAATCTTGTTTGATTTACAAGTATTTTAAGACAGAGGAAACAAATTAATCTATTGATGAGCTTCTTCCACTGGTGGCTCGATCTGTCCCCACTCCGGTGCTGTTGCTTCGAGCGATTATCTATTGGCCGATAGTTAGCTGCAGCCTCTTTCGCTACTACTGCGCTCGTCAGAGATGAGTTCCCATCCTGCGCTGATTGTAGGAAGCGTGGAAAATATATTCACTGCCAGAATGCTTCTTTCTTTTTCAATTACACAATCTGAGAGAAATGTGACATGACTGAAAGTTAAAGTAATGTTTCATTCGTTGAGCATGGCTATTTATGAGGTTTCCCCGCTGGTGGCTCTGTCTGTCTCCACACCGCTGCTGTTGCTACTTTTGGGCTTCAGTGCTTGTTACCAATTGAATAAGGGTACATCGTTTGTTTTATACTACGTAAGTAAACTCTTTTCCCTGATTACCGGCTGGCGATATGTTACGTTCCACAAACAGAGAACTCCTCACCAGACCCTCCAAGCCTCTATGAATTTCTTGTCACAAAGTGTTGTTGGTTTTGGGTAAGAGCACTGGTAGACGTCCACTGGGGGCGCCCCATTTCGTCGTCAACGATAAGACGCAGACAAACGTTTGGTAACTGTCCGCGTCTCACGATTTACGACACCTTGCCCATGTCTACTTTTTATTCTACAATGTTCATAGTGTTCAAAGAAACGGCAGTAATTCGATGTCCACCATACTCCTGTGTATGAGGAAAACCATTTTTGAGTGATAAAATATGTTCCCTGATACTATGCCCTAACATATGGCCACGTCTAAATCCAATCGTGCACATTTGGAAGTCTACCATCTGTGCACGTGAATAGTTGGGAGGATACCATTTTTGCACGCTATTTGATAAAACACTCATTCTAGATTCCCCCGGGATCAGTTCAGATTAAATTTTTACCCATTGTGGACAAATACAGATATCGTTTGGAAAAAATAGGAATTGGGATAAATGCGCAATAAATTGGACAATTTGTTATCCCGGAAGCTTCAAAATAATTTTAAATAATCATAGATGTATGATATTATATTTACCAATAGAATTGAGAATAACCGCTGAGGATAAGACCAGGCTATAAACGATCTTCATCTTTTCCAATGAGAGAAAAAACTGTAGTTAGCAGTGTAACTGACACGTATTCGGTTTCGTCGTAAAGCAAATATTGCCTCAAGTTTGTCCTTAGGAAATTATCTTCAGAACTCATGTGTATTCTTGTACTAAATTGTGTTTAGACATCATTAATCAGATTCGAGGAAAAAAGATTGTTCACCAAGTTCGTTAAAACTGACACCACAATTCATATAATCCTGTACGTTTTAGGGAAAGCTGAATTTTTTATGAAAAAATTACATCAGAGAAGTTCTGAAAATATTCGAGCTCGAATACTATTTGTCGGTGTTTATTTCTAAGAATATTACAAATATTATTATAATATAATTCTTCTGTATGCACTGAAAGATCTAGAGTGTAACTTTAGTTTTGAAGTTCGAGAAGTGTCCTCGGATTATGAATATATCCAGGATACTATTTCAAAAAGTCTGTTGTTAGTTGTTCGAATACGTTTTCCTTTTTCAAAAAATAACTTATTAATAAAAAAAATTGATAAACAGCTGCCTTTGACCGAAACCAACAAAAAATTATAATCCAAAATAATCACCATGGACACCTTACCGCGACTTTAGTTAGTATCGCTATCGTCTTTGTAATATTCGACAGCTCTCAAGAACTACCCGTAGCACATTTAACAAATGTATTCTCAGCTTTCATCAACTTAAGCCGCAAAGAAACCTAAAATTAAAAATAATAATCCAGGACACCTTGAGAAGACTCTTGTTAATGTCATGATTGCCATCGTAATATTCAAGAACCTCTAGGAACTACCTCTAACACATTCAACGAACTCAGTCTCAGCTGCTAATAACTAAAACTGCCAAGAATTCCATATTAAAAAGATTCAGCACAGACATCTTTTAAAGACACTAGTTCATATTCTCATCCCCACAGTAATGATAAGCAACATCAAAAACCAAACCCCAGTACATTTAATGAATCGCCCCAGACACCTTCCCAAGACTCTAGTTAATTACGCCATTGCTTTAGTAATATTCAATCACCATCAAGAACTATCCCTGGCACTTTCAACAGGAGTCTCTTTTGTCCTATCAGGGTTTAGTCCCTCCCAAACCTCAAAAAACAGGTGAAAATCGATTTTGTGATTGAAACCTTTAGAAATTATGTCAAAACACTGAAATAACCTATTCTGGTGTTGCAGTTCAAGCCGTGGTGATTGAAAGCCTTGAAAAAAGATGCTTTCTTGTTTCTGAAGTTGCTGAATCCGAATCAAGCGTTTTTTTCAAATCCATCAGGTAACCGTTCGTCCCTTAACTCTACAAATAACTTGAAAACACTGAAGTAACCAAATTTGGTCCTAAAGCTTGAGACGTGATGAATGAAATCTTCTACTTTTAAAACCAATCCAAACAATTCCTGCTACCTCAAAAAAACTGAAGACAATGACAAATGCCTTGAAATGGGATGTGTAGAATGATTCGCTCTTCACGCTGTTAAGGTAATACAAAAAAGCCAGCGGAGGCGTGCTGCCTTTTAGGGGGCATCAGAATGTGAGAATGAAGCCGTACCATCTCCGAAGACAAGTTCACATTGTCCTTGCCAGAGTGGAAATAATCTCATACTTAGGCTTGGGAAGTTATGAGGCTTATCTCCCCGTGTCAAATGAATGAATCTTCTGGAAAATCAAAGCTTCTTAACTTAAGCGAATGCTGAAGGTTCTACCTTTAAATATTCTTGCGATGAAAACATTGATATACCGGTACTTCTAGAGGAGAAGGTTACTAAGGATCTGAAGCCGTAGCTCTTGGTGGTTCGGAACCCACCTTAAACTGTAGGTCCCTCTCCCACCACCAAGTGAGAGTGTGGGGGGTGTGAAGGAATAGGGAAGAGATACAAGAAAAACGTAAACCCTTAGGGGACACATTAGAAGCTTCCATTCCATTCCGCAAAGTATGTTCTATTTGCCATATAGTGTTGAGTGGTTAGGATATTAGTCAAGATAGTGAAACTTTTCCATTCACGAAACCTACTTTGTGGAAAAAATTACTTATGAAAAATGATTGCTATTTCTGTATGAATAACTTTAAAGGGGTTACTCGGAAGGGTAAGAACTTAGTGACTTAAGATTAGCCAAGGACTGGGCAGAATACCTTGCATCAGTACTAGAAACCAGGAGTTTCTTGTCAGAAGGCATGAATGCGAAATATTATACAGATAGAGAGAAGAGTTCAAAAAAGTAGATTCCAGAGAAAATAAAATATCCAGAACATGATTGGCAAGTTTGTGGGGACATCCAAATTTTAAACATCGTACTAGGACAGCAACCAGGCTTGACAAACAACTCTTGCTCTTCATGCTTATGGCGTACTCAGAATTGAGGTTATCACTATCAACAGAACACATGGCCAAAGAGAATATCATTTTAACCAGGTTCTAACAACATCATTGCTCATCCTCTGATTGATTACAAAAAAGTACTACTTCCCTCTCTTCACATAAAACCTTTTCTGATGAAACAGTTTGTCATAGAAGGCATTTTCAATAGACCACAAATTCGAAAAATGCCAAATGATCGAAATTTCATCACGTCAATGAATCCAAAACAGAAGGCAACATGGATCAGTTTCAAGCCTTTTTTAGGCTTGATTAGTCATTCAAAAGTTATCGTGCCTATATGATACTACAGACAGACAGAGAGTCATATTTGTCAAAATCATTTTTTCTGACTCAGGGGGTCTCAAAATGTGCAGATTTTATGGAAACCGACGAAGTCAAATTTTACAGCAAAGTAACACCTCATTAGGATGAGAATGCAATAACTATTAAAAAAATTATTATCATATTCAATATGAGGATCTGATTATTTATTTTGAAGAATAAATTATTGTGACTATAGTTTATTGTTTGAAGACGTATCGCTTTTTCCAGATTTCTTAATATTATAAACGAGTAAACAGAAGACAAACAAAGCTTAGAGGAAAAAACGGTTTTTTATTTTTTATAACAATAGGTTGTTTCCAGTTAGATATCACATTTCCATAATGAACATATATGGGCAGAATCTGATTTTATATACTTCTATAGAATATTTGTTGCATTTTTTGTATTAGTGTTAATTTAATTGTGACTTTTTTATTTTGATAATGATGTCGATCGAAAGACGTCTGCGACGTCAATATAATCGGATTTTCCATGAACCATACACGAATGTTGCGTTTAATTGAGAGAATCGTTTTTTACAACTAATATGCTAAAATGCTGATTTATTGGACCTACTGGGACTTCTTCCATTTCTTTTTTGTCTGTTACTGACACCATTTGGCTTATTATGTTTATTTTTGCCCGGGTCTGGTTATATCCAATGTAATATATTCCACTAAGTATACCACCAGTTTCCAATATTGCAAGAGCGTCACCATTAGATTTTGTTAACACAATTGTTTCTTGGAGAGGCATTAGTTTGAAGAGAATTGTTCTTAATAACTGCACACCTGCCCGATGACGATCAAAGGTAAATTTTCGGAATTCGAATTGCTGGTGAGGATTGCTTTTGGGAATAAGCCGAATAAGTCCAAGTTGTCCAAGTCCATATCCAAGTACCAGAGGCTGGGGCTCAGCAGGAGAATGAAGTATGTGACGAGGAGAAGAAGGAGGAGATGGGCAAGGACCCAGGCGAAGGTCAGTGGGGTTGCAGTCGGACTGTATACTTAATTCTGCAAGAAGAAATAAAATCTTATTTTTTTTTAAAGAACATACACATATGCTGGGATATCATGAATTCCTTGAGGCAAGCTTGTTTTATTTACAAGTATTTTAAGTCAGACGAAACGAATGAATCCAAAACAGTCAATCCGCAATTCTCCGTTTGTTATTCAATGTGTTTGCATATCACGCGTGAAGGAAGAAAATGAACATTTTTCTTGAGTAGATTGCAGGGCCGTCTGTACGAGATGAGAAATCTGTTTCCGGGCAAAAATTCGCAAACCCAATAGAAATTTGATTTAGAGGCGAACCTTGTCTTATTTAGAGGAAGATTCGAGTTCGAATGGACTGTTGGAGCATTTGAATGCAAGAAGCATAACTTGAATAATCTCTCAGAGGGAACCGCAGTTTGTCTAGGTGAGACCTTGCTCTGGCTGATGTTTCGCATAAATACGCGCTCTCTCGTTGTTTTTGTCTATTTATGAGCTTCCCCCACTAGTGGCTTGATCTACCCCCACTCCGGTGCTGTTCCTCCGATCAATTGTCCATTCGCCGATAGCTACCTGCAGCCTCTTCCCCCACTACCGCCATCATCGGCGACGAGTTCCCACCCTGCGCTGATTGTAGGAAGCGTGGACAATATATTCGCTGCCGCTATGCTTCTTTCTTTTAATTGAGGAGCAGGATTCTATAAACGCCTATAGAACGTATCGCCTGAAATTGGGGAGGCCCCTGGATGTCGCTTGAGCACAAGCTGTCAGAGGCTTCCCCACTTTCAATTATATAAGCGGTTATAGAATAGCGAGCCTCAATCACACAATCTGAAATCTGTGGTTTCCCCACTGGTGGCTCTGTCTGCCCCCACTCCAGCGCTGTTGATACTTGTGGGTTTCACTGATTGGGGCCAATCGAAGAAGAGTAGATCGTATGTTTTCTTATAGGTCGGTAAACTCCTTTCCTTGATTATCGGCTCGCGATATGTTACGTTCCACAAACAAAGAACTACTCACCAGCCTCTCGAAGCCTCCATGCGTTTGTTTGTTACGAATTTTTGTTGGCTTTGCGTAAGAAGGACCAGTACACGTCCACTGGGGGCGCCACATTTGGCCTCAACGATAAGACGCACACAAACGCCTGGTGAATCTGTGCGATTCATGATTAGCGACAACTTGCCTATGTCTATTTTTTATTCTACAATGTTCATAGTGTTTAAATAAACGGCAGCAAAACAATGTCCGCCATACTCCTGTGTATGAGGAAAATCGTTTTTGAGTAATAACATATGTTCCCTGATACTCTTCCCTAACATATGGCCACGTCTAAATTCAATCGTGCGCAGTTGGAAGTCTACCATCTGTAAACGTGTACAATTGACAGGGTATCATTTTTGCACGCTATTTGATAAAACACACATTCCAGATTCCCCCGGAATCAGTTCAGATTAAATTTTTACTCATTGTGGACAAATACAGATATCGCTAGGAAAAAATAGGAATTGGGACAGATGCGGAATATGAAGGAACAATTTGTTATGCCTAGAGCTTAACAACGTTTTGAAAATAATTATAGATGTATGATATTATATTTACCAATAGAATTAAGAATAACCGCTGAGGATAGGACCAGGCTATAAACGATCTTCATCTTTTCCAATAAGAGAAAAAACTGTAGTTAGCAGTGTAACTGACACGTATTCGGTTTCGTCGTTAAAGCAAATATTGCCTCAAGCTTGTCCTTCAGAAATTATCTGAAGAGCTCATGTGTATTGTTGTACGATATTCTCTTTAGACTTCATAAGTCAGATTTTAGGAAAAAAACTTATTTACCAAGTTCGTTAAAACTGAAGTCAGAATTCTTATAATCATCTACGCCTCAGTGAAAGCTGAATTTTGTATAAAAAAATTATATGAGAGAAGTTCTACAAATGTTCGAGCTCAAATACTATTTGTAGATGTTTATTTTCAAGAATATCAAAAATATCATCATCTAATACTTCTGTATGCACTGAATGATCTAGAGGATAACTTGATTTAGAATGTCGATAAAAGTCTTCGGATTGCATTGTACCAAAATTCAAAAAGTTGGACGATTTTCAAAATTTTAAATTTTTTGAAAGATTAAAACTTACTTCATAGGAATACCTTCAATTTTAATTAATTACTTTAAAAGCAGTTTTTTTCCTAAATCACAATTTGGCTATATGTCCATTTATTATGGTCGTATAATCGAGGTAGGATAGACGTAACAGTTTTGAACCACATTAAGCATTTTGGTGACAGTCTGGTGTCACCTAACATCCTAGTTGCCACCGTTATATTTAACAACCCCAAAAACAACCCCTTCAACTAAAACAGGAAAAACAACTAGAACTCAAAAATAACCACTCCAGACACCTTCTCAAGAGACTAGTTAATATCGCCACAGCCAGAGAAATATTGAACAACCCCCAAGAACTATCGCTGGCACATTTCATGAACCCTGTCTCAGATGCCTTCAACTTAAACCACCAAAAAAATTCCTGATTAATAATAATCAGCGCAAGAACCCTGCCAAGACTCTTTCTTATTATCCCCATCGCCACCGTAATATCCAGAAGCACCAAAGAACTTCCCCTAGCTCATTTAACAAACCCTTTCTCTGCTGTCTTAGACAACCAAGAAAATTTTTAATGAAAAATGAACACAACAAACACTTTCCTGAGACTCTGCTTATTATCGCCATCACAGCAGTAATATTGAATGATCCCCTGAAACTAACCCTAGCATATTTAATGAACCCCGTCCCAGCAGCCTGAAACTAAAGCAGCTAAAACAATGTGACGCAAACAATAATCACTCCAAACACTTTTCCAAGACTGTATTTGATACGAATATCACCACAGTGATGTTCAACAACCCCCAAGAACTACCCCTAGAAAATTTAATGAACCGCGCCTCAGATGCTTTCATCTACTTCCTACAGTAATGTTTAGCAGTCCCAAAAAACATCCTGTAGTACAGTTACCTAACCCCGTCTCAGCTCTCTTCAACTGAAACTGCTAAAGCAACTAGAAATTAAAAGTAAGCATGCGACACACCTTTCCAAGACTATAGTTAACATCTCCATTGCAACAGTATTATCCAACAACCCCGAAGAAATAACCCCGCATGTTTAATAAACCCCTTCTCAGCTGCCTTTAACCACACCCTTCCACTCATCGCTGCTGCAATATTCAGAAAACCACATGAACTTTTCCTAGCACATTTAGCGAAGCACTTCACGGCTACTTTCAACTAAAAGGCGGAAAATAATTTTGAAACACCCCAGACACTTTTGCAATATTCTAGACAATATTGCCATTGCAACAATAATATTGGAATCCCCCAAGAACTACTCATAGAACATGTAACGAACCACGTCTCAGCTTCCTTCATTTAGAAAAGCGACAAAAAAAATTAAAATATAAAAGCAACATCCCTAACACCTTCCCAAGTCTCTCGGTAATATCGCCATTGCCGTAGTAATATTAAACAACCATCAATAACTATCCCTAGCACTTTCAACTGGAGTCTCTTTTGCCCGATCAGGGTTTAGTTAGTTCCTAGCCTCAAAAAACGAGGAAAAATCGATTTGGTGATTGAAGCCTTTAGAAATTACCTCAAAACACCGAAATAACCCATTCTGGTGTTGCAGTTCAAGCCGTGATGATTTGAGAAAAAGATGATTTCTTGTTTTTGAAGTCGCTGAATTCGAATCAAGCGTTTGTTATTATCCATCAGGTAACCGTCGGTCCCTAAACTCGAAAAATAACTGAAAAACACTGAGGCAAACAATTTTGGTGCTGAAGCTTGAGACGTGTTGACTAAAATCTTCTACTTGTATATCTATTCCAATTAAACCCTGTTACCTAGACAAAAGCTGAAGAAGATGACAAATGTCTCAAAATGGGATGTGTCGAATGATTCGCTTTTCACGCTGTTAAGTTAACGAAGCCAGCCGAGGCTGTACCATCTCCGAAGACAAGTTGACATTGTCCTTGCGAGAGTGAAAAAGATCTCAGACTTAGGCCTAGGAAGGTATGAGGCTTATCTTCTCCAGTTGAATCAACGGATCTTTTGGAAAATCAAAGCTTCCTAACTCAAGCTAATGTTCGAGTTTCTACTGCTAAATATTCTTGCGATAATATCCCTGATATATTCTGCTATATTTGTAGTAAACACCAGGTTTCGAGCGATCGTGAACTCATTTCTGAAGAGTTTCGTTAAATTTATGAGGAATGTTTTGGTCTCGAGTTTATGGATCAAAATGCGAAATGGGTTCCACACAAAGTATCTTCTATTTGAAATATAATCTTGATTAGTTAGGATGTTAGTCAAGATAGTAAAACTTTGCCATTCACAAAAACTGCTTTGTGGAAAAAGGCACTCATGAAAAATAATTTCTATTTGTGTATAAATAACTTGACAGGGGTTACCAGGAAGAGTCAGTTACTTAAGTTTACCCAAGGACTGTGTAGAATACCTTGCATCAGTACTCATTAGGATGAGAATGTAATAACTATTAAAAAAATTAGTATCATATTCAATCATGAGGATTTCATTTTTTTTTAATAAATCATTTTGCCTAGAGAAAAAAGGAAAAAAAGGTTTTTTTATTTTTTATAACAATAGGTTGTTTACAGTCAGATATCACATTTAATTCGATGCGTTTAATTAAGAGAATCATGTTTTACAACTACTACGCTAAAATGCCGCTTTATTAAACCTACTGGAACTTCCTCCATTTCTTTTTTGTCTGTTGGTGAAACCATTTGGCTTATTATATTTATTTTTTGCCCGGGTCTGGCTATTTCCGAGGTAATATATACCACTCAGTATACAACCAAGCCCCAATGTTACGAGAGCCTCACCATTAGATTTTGCCAACACAATTGTTTCTTCGAGTGGCATTAGTTTAAAGAACATGTTTCTTAATAACTGCACACCTGGCCGTTGATGATCAAAGGTAAATTTTCGGAATTCGAATCGCTGGTGAGGATTGCTATTGGGAATAAGCCGAATAAGTCCAAGCTGTCCAAGTCCATATCCAAGTACCAGAGGCTGGGGCTCATCAGGAGAATGAAGTGTGCTACGAGGAAAAGGAGGACAATGTGAGTAAGGACCCAGGCGCTGGTCAGTGGGGTTACAGTCGGACTGTATACTTAATTCTGCAAAAAGAAATAAAATCTTAATTTTTATAAAAAGAACATTCTAATATTTTGGGATATAATGAGTCCCTTGAGGCAATCTTGTTTGATTCACGAGTATTTTAAGACATAAAAAACAAATGAATCCAAAAACAGTAGATTGCAGGGCCGCCTGTGCGAGATGAGAAATCTGTTTTCGGGCAAAAATTCGCAAGCCTAATAGAAATCTGATTTAGAGGCGAACCTTGTCTTATTTAGAGGAAAATTCGAGTTCGAATGGACTGTTAGAGCATTTTCATCCAAAAAGCATAATTTGAATAATCTCTCATAGGGAACCGCAGTTTGTCTAGGTGAGAACTTGCTCTGGTTGATGATCTTTCGCACAAAGACGCGCTATCTCGTTGAGTTTATCTATTTATGAGCTTCTCCCACTGGTGGCTTGGTCTACCCCCACTCCGGTGCTGTTCCTTCGAGCAATTGTCCATTCGCCGACAGCTACCTGCAGCCTCTTTCCCCACTGCTGCGAACATCAGCGACGAGTTCCCATCCTGCGCTGATTGCAAAAAGCGAGGTGAATATATTTTTACCACGATGCTTCTTTTTTTCAATTGAAGCGCCGGATTCTATAAACGCCTATAGAATTTATCACCTGAGATTTGCGCGGCACCCTGCCGTCGCTTGAACGCAAGCTGTCAGAGGCCTCCCCACTCTCAGGCGAAAAATTCTATAAGCGGTTGTAGAATCCGGAGACTCAATTACACAATCTGAGATCTGAGGTTTCCCTACTGGTGGCTCGGTCTGCCTTCACTCGGGTGCTGTTGCTACTTGTAGGCTTTTCTCCTTGTGGCCGATTGAAGAAGGGTAAATAGTATTTTTTCTACTATGTCGATAAACTCTTTTTATTGATTATCGACTTGCGATATATTACGTTCCACAAACAGAGAACTCCTCACCAGGCCCTCCAAGCCTCCATGCATTTGCTTGTCACAATGTTTTGTTGGTTTGGGTAAGAAGGACCAGTACACGTCCACTGGGGCGCGCCACATTTCGTCGTCAACGATAAGACGCTCACAAACGTTTGGTGAGTGTGTGCATCTCATGCTTGACGCCAGGTTGCCCATGTCTAATTTTTATTTTACAATGTTCATAATGTTTAAACAAACGGCAGTCAAACAATCTCCGCCATACTCCTGTGTATGAGGAAAACCGTTTTTGAGTGAAAACATATATTCCCTTATACTTTTCCCTAACATATGGGCACGTCTAAATTCAATCGTGCGCATTTGGAAGTCAACCATCTCTGCACGTGAACAATTGGGATGGTACCATTTTTGCACGCTATTTGATAAAACACACATTATATGTTCCCCCGGAATCAGTTCAGATTATATTTTCACTCATTGTGGACAAATACAGATGTCGTTTGCAAAAAATAGGAATTGGGATAGATGCGGCGTAAATCGGACAACTTTGTATTGCCGAAAGCTTAAAAATGTTTGAACAATAATTATAGATGTATGATAATATATTCACCAATAGAATTAAGAATAACCTCTGAGGATAGGACCAGGCTATAAACGATCTTCATCTTTCCCAATCAGAGAAAAACAGTAGTTAGCTGTGTAACTAACACGTATTCGGTTTCGTCGTTAAAGCAAATATTGCTTCAAGCTTGTCCTTCGGAAATTAACTTAAGAACTCATGTGTATTGTTGTACGAGATTGTGTTCAGACTAAATTAGACAGATTCGAGGAAAGCATATTACTTACCAAGTTCGTTGAAACTGATGTCATAATTCATGTAACCATGTACGTTTCAGGGAAAGCCAAATTTTACATGCATAAATTATACAAGAAAAGTTCTGAAAATATTCAAACCCTAATACTATTTGTAGGTGTTTATTTTTAAGAATATCAAATATATCATCATCTAATACTTCTGTATGCACTAAGAGATCTAAAGCATAACTTTAGTTTAGAATGTCCAGAAAAGTCCACGGATTATTAATATATCCAGGATACTATTTCAAAAAGGTTATGGTCAATTGTTTAAATACGTTTTTTTTTCAAAGAATAACTTATTAATAAAAAAAATTTCAACATGTTCATCATAATGTTTTAGCTAAGGCAAGACATTTTGATTTAACACCTGCCCCATTTTTGGGAGTTTTTTATGTTTTGATATCCCCTCCACAACAAAAAAACAGGTTTTTGCAGAGGTGTCTATCTGTAGTCTATAAAAAACTAAATGATTTGACTGGGTCTTAGAAAACTTTTTCAATATCAAGAAAATTGAGGTTTAGTTCATTAGGATGTGAAACTTACTTCATGATGATACTTCTACTTTTATTTCATTTTTTTAGAAGCAGTGTTTTTCCAATCTAAAAAAGCCAAAAAATTGAAAATAGTAAATCCAAAAACCTCCCTAAGGCCAGACACCTTCCCGAAACTATAGTCAATATCGCCATTGCAACAGTAATATCCAAAAAACCCCGAAGCAATACCCCTCGCATATTTAGCGAACACCTTCTTAGCTGCCTTTAAACAAACCCGTTGAAAATTTCAAATGATAAATAATTAGGACGCACACCCTGGCAAGACTCCATTGATTATCCTGATCGCCGCTATAATATCCAGAAACCCACATGAACTTCCCCTAGCACATGTAGCGAACCCCTTCAGGGCTACTTTTATTATATTATTATTTCCTTGGTTGAGACTGTAAGAGCTACTGACGCTTGGGTGATCCCGCTGCGTCCCCTTGTAAGCCTAAGCGTGACCCCAAAGCCCTCGCTCACAAAGAGAACCGCAGCCTCGCTATTGGCCGATATTTCTGACTCACTGATGGAGTTACTGCCCGTGATTGTTAGTCGAAAATTGGTCCTAGTCCGTTCTTCTTAGATTTATGGCCCACTTAGGCCGGCGGGTATGGAGGATTCCAACTCGAACTCTATCTGTGAGTGATTTGAGAAAGTGGGTACGTCTGAGACTCTCCACTTCTTGATACTGTCTCTAAAACTAGCGGTCCAGAGAGTGATGACGACGACTTCACCTCTGACCGAGTTACGAAACGCCGGGGTACTTCCTGTGTTAAGAATATCTAAATCAGTAGTGATTAGGTATTCTGATAGATCATTACCTCTCGAGTTGATGTCCGTGCTACCATTGGGGTAGCACCATCAAGATCTGTGGCTATCACCATCAGGTCTCTCGAACATAGCTCTAGCAGCGGGACAAAGTTGACTCCCTTCGCCAGTGTGCAGGCCCTGGGTTTGACCGCCTTAGGATCCCTGTAACAAAAACCAGCCCCTCTAATCCCTTAATTCGCTTCAGGTATTTTGAACTAACAAAGATTGCTGGATAAGTGAGATACCTGTGTGCCTCGCAGCCATGCCCCTCTGCAGAACTGCAGAGGCGCCTTTGTTGTGATGCAAGTTAATTTGGGTCATGGTTAGGCCAGGAGCAGTAATTTCAGGTCTGCTCCCGGCCTTTCTGTGTCCCGACAGGCTCCTCCTGTGCCTGGCCGGCAACCCCAAAGTTAACCTGTCCAATGTGATAGGAGGGCCTGTTGTTGAGCACCTCAAGAGCTCTCGTCTGGGACTCAGGAATTTGCATAACTAGGTGGTGCTTGGTACGTCCTGTTGGGTCTTCTTCCTAAGGCCGGTCGTGCGTGACGATTCGCAAGGACGCCAATGTATTATGTACCCAAGCTTTAGCCACTGGGTTGGCTGCAACGAATACGGAAACACCTCCCGTACAGAAGAAGGTCTCGAATTTGGGCCATTGATCCGGGGACACTCCTTCGAGCGCCCTCCAGGTGGACTCCCTGAAGACCTCTAACTGTTTCGCAGTGAGAAGTGAGTCTGGGTAGCTTGTTTCCGCCACAACCACCGTCAGGGGGTTAGTCCTCTGGGCAGCTGTCAGTCCAGCCCCCAACAAATCCCTGTTTGCCGGCTGCTGGGCTGTCTTGCGCCTCTTCATAGGCTTAACCCCCGCGGTGGGATGTCCTCTGAGCCCCACCCTCTTTTCTGACCGTCGGTGCTGGTTGTCGGCGTTGTGGTTGCCGATGTTGCAGCCCTCGCAGATGCTTTACTGGCCTACTGCGCTTGCTTCCTCATTTTCCTTTTCAGGGAACCGTTGACGCCTTTGTTAATTTTGAGAGACTCATTTGCCGCTCGCGTTTCCATAGCCTCATTCAGGAGAACCGGCAATCCCTCAGCTCCCGGGGGAGCTGAGGGCACGCCGCCACCTGAGTTTGGCTAGCCGGGGTGACATCTCCCTTCCTCCTTCTTCCTTCGATTTTCGTTTTGTTTTTGCGTGTTCCATCCCTAGTTGCCAAAGTACCACGGGCACGATCACTCTGCACCCTTGGATTAGGGGAGTGGCCACATTGAGTGGGACACTCAATGAATACCCGTTTGTAAGCCACCATACTAACGGAGGGCTGTTTCATGGTCGCTATGCGGGCCGTGGGTCATTTCTGTTTCGATTCCAAAACTGGATATCGGTCCGGGAGGGACCTTGACTCAGGGATCCAGAAGGCCCGTGTTAGCTAGGTTCTTTCACCCTTCTACCATACTGAAATCATACATACCAGGAGAACCCGTTTATAGGGATCCTCTCAGCTAACTCAGGAAAGCCTCTTTATAGGAATCCTTTTATCCATATTCATATAAATATAGGCCAAAGTCCGTTTGACCCCCTTGTCCCACACGCTCAAGCCTCCCTACCAACTACAATGTGTTACAGCCCCTAGGAGAGGACAGCTACTTTCAACTAAAGAGCCAAAAATAATTTAAAAACACCCCACACACTTTTGCAAGATTCTAGTTATTATTGCCATTGAAAAAATGATATTACCTCCCCCCCCCAAGAACTACCCCTAGCACATGTAATGAACCCCGTCTCAACTGCCTTTATTTAGGAAAGCAGCAGAAAAAATTCAAATTTAAAAAGCAACATTCCTAACACCTTCTCAAGACACTATTTCATATTATCATATCATCAAACAACCCCTAGTAGTACATTTGAAGAACCTCTTGTCAGGTGCCGTTAACTGAAACCGTTGAAAAATTCCAAATCATAATAATCACCACGGACACCTTGCCGCGACTTTAGTTAATATCGCTATCAAAATTTCAAACATTGCACTAGGACAGCAACCAGTCTTGACAAACAACTCTTGCTTCTGATAACTTCATTACTTAGCCTCTGATTGATCTAACAAAAGTATTTCTTTCCCCTCCACAGTTTAAGTGCTTAAAAAAAACTGAGTTTTATCAGAAAGAAGAATTAGGACCCTGATGTAGGTCTTCTTAAGGGTTCAATCGGGTTCTTTGATTTTTTCAAATATCTGTCTTACCAGAAGTGAACTAAAGTAAATTTGTAGATCTCATTGGAATGAAAAATTTTGCTTCTCAATATTTTTTTTGTATCTCGCATAGTTTTTATGAAGAATAGAATTTATGTTTTTTGAAATATCATTTTCGTTTGATAAAACGAGAACTGTTGGTCAAAAATTGGTGGTTGAGATGCTAGTAACACGTGTTGTCTTTTCCAGATTTCTTAATATTAGGAACAAGTATACAAAAGACAAACAAAGCTTAAAGGAAAAAAAAGGTTTTTTATTTTTTATAACAGTAGGTTGTTGATCACATTTCAATAATGAATTTATATTCGTAGAATTTGATTTTATTTACGTTTATAAAATACGTTTGCATTTTTTGTAATAGTGTTAATTCAACTGTGACGTTTCTATTTTGTTAATGATGTCGATTGAACGACATCCGCTACGTTCATAGAATTCGATTTTCTATGAACCATACACGATTGGTGCGTTTAATTAAGAGAATCGTGTTTTACAACTAATATGCCAAAGTGCTGATTTATGGGGTGTTCCAAGCCTACTGGAACTTCCTCAATTTCTTTTGCGTCCAATATTGAAATCATTTGGCTTCTTATGTTCATTTTCGCCCGGATCTGTCCTTTCCCGATAAAATATATTCCACTAAGAGCGCCATCAGTCTCCAATACTGCAAGAGCGTCACCATTAGATTTTGCTAACACAATTGTTTCTGTGAGTGGCATGGGTGTATGGACAATTGATGTTAATAGCCGCACACCTGGCCGACGATGATCAAAGGTAAATCTTCGGAATTCGTATTGCTGGTGAGGATTGCTTTTGGGAATGAGCCGAATTAGTCCAAGTTGTCCAAGTCCATATCCAAGGACCAGATGATGGGGCTTAGCAGGAGAATGAATTATCTGACGAGGAGAAGAAGGAGGAGGTGGACTAGGACCCAGGCGCAGGTCAGTAGGGTTGCTGTCGGATTGTATACTTAATTCTGCAAGAAGAAATAAAAGGTTAATTTTTTAAAAGCACTCAATCATACACCCCTCTTCAAAAGTTTGAGTTCACTTCGGAAAAACAGACTCATACTCATTTTTCACCATTATACACTCTTTTTATTGACTCTATTTGCAACGACACTAGGGATCAAATACTGATAAATATTTGATGAAATATTTTGTAATTCTTTGCAAATAAAGTCAATAAAAAGAGTGTTTGTTCGAGATAAGAAACCTGGTTTCTGGCAGAAAGCATAATCTGAATAATCTCTCAAAGGAAACCACAGTTTGGCTAGGTGAGACCTTGCTCTGGCTGATGTTGCTTCACAGAAAGACGCGGTTTCTCGTTAAGCACATCTATTTATGAGCTTCCCCCACTAGTGGCACGGTTTGCCCCCACTCCGGCAAGTTCCCATCCAGCGCTGATTGCGGGAAGCATGGACAATATATTCGCTGCCACGATGCTTCCTTTTTTCTAATTACACAACTTCAGATTTGAGATTTCCCCACTGGTGGCTCTGTCTACCCCCACTCCAGGGCTGATGCTACTTATGGGTTTCACTGACTCTGGCCGATCGAAGAAGGGTACATCGTTTGCTTGTCATAAAGTTTTGTTGGTTTTGGGTAAAAATACCTAGTACACGTCCGCTGAGGTCGCCACATTTTTTCGTACACGATGAGACGCACACAAATGTCTGGTGAATGTGTGCGTCTCATCATTGATAACAGCTTGCTTATGTCTATTTTTTATTCTACAATGTTCAAAGTTTTTAAATAAACGGCAGTAATACGATGTCTACCACACTCCTGTGTATGGGGAAACGGGTTTTTGAGTAATAACATATGTTCCCTGATCCTTTTCCCTAACATATGGGAACGTCTGAATTTCATTATGCACAGTTGTAAGTCTGCCATCAATGCACGTGGTCAATTGGGACAGTACCATTTTTGCAAGCTATTTTATAAAACACACATTCTGGATTCCCCCGAAATCTCTTTGGATTAAATTCGTACTCATTCTGGACAAATACAGATATACTTTGGAAAAATAGCCATTTGGATAGATGCGGAATAAATCGGACAATTTCTTATTGCCGAATGCTTGGAAATGTTTTTAAAATAATTATAGATGTAATATTTTATTATATTTACCAATAGAATTAAGAATAGCCGCTGAGAATAAGACAAGGGAACAGACGATCTTCATCTTTTCCAACTAGAGCAAAAACTGTAGTTAGCAGCGGAACTAACACGTATTCGGTTTCGTCGTTGGAGCAAATATTGCATCAAGCTTTTCCTTCGGAAATAATCTAGAGAGCTTATTTCAGTACGACATTGTGTTTACACTTCATTAGTCAGATTCGAGGGAAAAAATCATTTACCAAGTACGCTGATACTGATGTCACAATTTATATAATCATGTCATCAATTTATTACTTTATTGAGACACATCAAATAAATTTCATGTTTTGTATGAAGATCTTGATATGGGTCGTTCTCGAAAAAAGAGCACTTTTGTAAAAAGTATCTTAAAAAGAAAAATTTTAATTTTCCTGTTTTTATTATTGCAGTTTATGGACACAAAAAGAGAAGTTCTGGCTATATCTGAGCTCAAATATTATCTTAAGGTCTTCATTTTTGGGAATATCAAAAATATCATCAGAATTTAGTACTCCTGTATGCAGAGAGAGATATCGAGGGTAACTTTCGTTTAAAAGGTATTTATCTCAGTACCCATTGAACCTCCCCAAAACTCTAGCTAATATGGCCACTGCCGCATCAATTCGCAAAAACCGCCAAGAACTACCCCTAGCCCCCAGAAACCCCAGAAACCCCGAAGAACTTCATCTTGCACATTTAACGAACCCCATCTCAGCTGTCTTCAGTTGGAATAGCAAAACAACTTGTAATATTCAACAACCCTCATGAACTTACCCTAACACATTTAGTGGACCCTGACTGCCTTCATCTCAATGAGCCAAAAAATTTCAAATTGATAATAGTAAACCCAAAAACCTTTCCAAGACTCTAGTTTATACCATCATCTCCACAGTAATGTTCAGGAGCACCAAGAAACTTCTATTACATTTAACGAACACCGTCTCAGCTGTCTTCAACGAAAACTGCTAAAACAACTGGAAATAGAAAGATATCATCCCGGACACCTTCCCAACCCTGTAGTTATTATCGCCATTGCAAGAGTAATATCCAACAACCCCAAAGAACTACCCCTATTACATTTAACCAGGCTTGACAAAGAACTCTTTGTGCTTATGGCGTAGTCGGGATTGAGACTATCACTATCATTAGAACACATGGCCAAAGAGAAAATAATTTCAACCAGGTTCTGATAACATAATTGCTAATCCTCTGATTGACATAAAAAAGTATTACTTCCCCCTCTCCACATAAAACTTGGTCTAATGAAAGTTTGTTAAAGCCTACGAAAGAAAAGGAAGTTGCTTCGAGTATTTGAGAGGAAAATTTCCCGAATAATAGGATGCAAATTTTAAAGAAGGCCTTTTTGATAAACCAGAAATTTGAAAAGTGCTACATGATGGGAATGATATTACGTCAATGAATCCAAAACAGAAGGCAGCATGGATCAGTTTCAAGCAAGTTGTAGAAAATTTCCTGGAATATCATCAGTGTAGGGACTACAAATAATAGTAGCTGATGGGTTAAAAACGTTGGTAAAATGGGGTGAATAGAAGAGCACGATATCTCAGAAGAAAATTGATGAAGGCTTATTCCTCAACCCCTAAATTCATTATTTCAGTGTTCTTCAGTTTTTTTTATGTGAACGCTTCCTTTAATACTAATTGTAAATCTAATGTAGATTGGACTCTATTAGAATGAAATATAATTAAAAAAGTAATGGCTAATTCTAAATTAATTGTTAAGCCTCGGAAAATTAGGCGCAAATCATGATAAAAAAAAATAAAACGGAAGTTATTTTATAAATTAGTGGGTCGTTTCCACGCCTTTGGTACAAACCCATGGATGTTTTGTTCGTCAGGAGAATTGAAAGTGATTAATTGGAGTGCTCCACCCTTGTTATTAAAACTTCATCAATTAGGAAACCTACTTGTGTTTTAATAGAATTGCGGTTTATTTTTCAGAATTTCATGATCATGTTATTAATGAGACTGAAATAATTGAAAATGTAATTTCTAATGTAATGAGCTCTTATTATTGGTGAAAAACAAATTCACTACCTTACAGAGTTTTTTGTTTTATTTATACAAACCGATTTGATGTGAAAGTTTGATGGAACCATATAGTTGAATTTTCAAGAAAACAAAGAATTTTCAACAAAATAGTTATATTTTCAACCAATGAGATGATTTGACTAATGAGATTCATTTTCTACAAAAAAGGCGAGTTTTCAACAAAATAGATGAATTTTCAACCAAATAGTTGAATTTGTAACTAAAGAAGATCAATTATCCAAAAATGGAATACATTAATTCTACTGGAAAAAAATTAATGTGTAATCCAAAAAAATTTTGAACAAAGTAGTTATATTTTCAACAACAAAAAATGAATTTTCAACAAAGTAGTTCAACTCTTAAGGAAAAAAGATCAATTCTCAGTAAAAATGTAATAGTTGATATTTCAACAAAAAAATATTTTAAATGAAGAACCGATTAGTTCAATCAGAAAACGAATTTTCACTCGAAGAGAAGATTTTTCAAGCAATGAAAAAGTTAATTTTTTATCAAAATATTAACATTTTTTATTCAAAAAGGAGGATTTTCAACAAAATAGTTGAATTTTCAACCGAATAGAATAAGTTTCTATAAAAATTGTTGAATTTTGAACAATATAATTAAATTTTCAACCAAGCAATTAAATAGTCCCTAAAAAGACAAATTCCCAACAAAATAGACAAATTTTCAAACAAACAAAATGATTTTTTGTAAAGATTGTTACATTTGGAAAAAAAAAATTAAATCTCTAACAAAATAGTGAATTTCCAACTGAAACAAAAAAAAATATAAATAAATTTTTAACAAAGTAGTTCAACTTTCAAAGAGGCATTTAAATGAATCTTCTACAATTTTTTAACCCAAAAAAATACATGAATTTCAAATTAAAAAAGATAAATTTAAAATAAAATTGAATAAATTAAATTTTCAGTGATAAAAATTCATTTTTGACAAAAAAAGATCAAATTTCCAACAGTTCAGCAAAATTTTCCACCGAATCATTTTCAACTATATTCAAGAATCTTGAAACAGAAAAATAAATTTTTAACAAAGCAGTTCAACTTTTAACCAAGAAATACATTTTTCACTGAAATAGTTTAATTTTTAACGGAAAAGGACGAATTGTCAATAAAATAGTTATTTTTTCAAATGAAGAAAAATACCTTTGCAATCAATTTTCATATTTTTTAGAAAGTAGAATTATTTTTAACTAAATAATTTGAATTTCAAACCGAAAAAATAAAATTTTTAACCAAATAATTGAATTTTGCATCAGAAACGTAAATTTTTCGCCAAAAGCGTAAATTTTTAAGCAAGAAGATTAATTGTCACTTAAAGTTTCAACTAAAATATAAATTTTCATCTAAACAGTTAAATTTTCAACTAAACAAAATAACTTTCGAACCAAAAATAAAATACTGACAGTTTTAATTTAAAAAAAAAATTTCTTACAAAAAAATCGAATATTGAACAGAATAGTCCAATTTACAACCAAAGAGAGGAATTTGTAACTAAAACCAAAAAAAAAGTTAATTTTTAAAAAAGTAGTTCAACTTTCAACCTAGTAGTTAAAATTCCAACTGATAGAGATACTTTTTCAACTAAAAGTGGAATACTTAAACTTTCAGTTGAAAAAAGTAATTTTCAACTAAAAAAAAAAATTTAACAATATATTTAATTTTTCCGCCAAAAAAGTGAATCTTCTACCAAAATATTTGAATTTTCAATTCAAAAAGACGAACATTCAACACAACACTTGAATCCATGAACAAAAAATGATTCTTTCAATGAAATTGTTCATTTCCTGAATATTACATTAACTTTTCAGTAAGGAGTTGAATTTTTGACCAAAATATGAATTTTTAATGAAGAAGATAATTTTCTACCGAAAAATAAGAATTTTCACCAAAATACATTAACCTTCACTAACAAAGATCTAGATTACAAGCTAATTACACTTCAGGCCCGCGCAGTTTCTCAGCGGGCAGGACGAGAGACGGTTGCGACTCTCGACTCGGAAGGGCTGCAGTGCGCGAGTACTCAGTCGAGTATATTGCGCAATATTATGCATTCCAATTGGAACCGGTAACAAGGCCAATTCAAAGTGCTTGGAGTGTACTTCGATTACCTAAATTACTTCGAATTACATAGATTACAAGTAAATTATTTTGTATTACAAGTAGATTACTTAGGATTAAAAGTGGATTACACTGAATTACAAGTAAATTACACCAAATCATTTGAATTACAAGTGGATTACTCTGGATTGCACCCCTATTACCAGTCAGGATAACCGAACGGTCCAGCAGATTACCATAGTGGTTTCCCCTCGCTTTTAATGAATGAAGTAACCTGCTCTTATCAAAGACATTTTTTTTTCGTGAAGATTTTCGAAAATGTTCTTGACCGGTATTCATTTGGCAAAATAATATAAAGAAGAAAACTAAAGGCATCCTCATTGTCGAATGCTGACTGTTCCTAGTTTTTATGACAAGCCCCTCAGGGAAAACAGAGACTGCAAGGCTAGGTAGGATATAGCAGGTTTGCCAAGGTTCTATACATTTGACGGGTCCCACAGGGAACATCAGTAACTTGACAGCACATATACGTCTGCCATCCAAGTAGTATTGAAATCCAGCTACAATACTGATCGAAGCTATTCGACCAAGTTTGACTCTCCTATGGGCATATATGTTCCAAAACTGTTTGCTACTGCTTTCCTCAATCCAATGTTTCTGTATAATGCTTCTATTTACGAATTAGCTTGGAGGAAGCCAGTAGGAAGTGGATAGAAAAAGTTTTGAACTCGTTATGTTGATAAATGATGAACAAGTGAGGAAAGTATAAAATAGCAAATTAAAGCTGAAGCATTCATTTTAAAGGTGGTTCTCTCATCATCTGAATCATTATAGCAATTCAGAAGATGCTACTTTTCTGGTACAAAATGAATATTGACATTTTAAGCATCTTTGTTCCAAAACAGTTTGCTACTACTTTCCTCAATTTACTGTTTCTATAAAATGTTTCTATTTGCAAATTAGCTTAGAGGAAGCCAGTAGGAGGTGGATAGAAAAACTTTTGAACTCTTCATATTGATATATAATGAACAAGCGGGGAAAGTATAAAATACCAAATTAAAGCTGAGGCATGCATTTCAAAGATGGAAATCCCATCACCTGAATCATTATAGACATTTAGCAGATGCTACTTTTCTGGCACAAAATCAATATTGACATTTTAACCATCATTGTTCCAAAACAGTTTGCTACTGCTATTCTCAATCCAATGTTTCGGTAAATGTATCTATTTACAAATTAGCTCAGAAGAAGCCAGTAGGAGCTCGATAGAAAAAGTTTCGAACTCGTTAGATTGATAAATGATGAACAAGTGGAGAAAGTATAAAATACCAAATCACAGCTGAAGCATTTATTTTAAAGATAAGAATCCCATATCCTGAATTATTATAGCCATTTAGCAGATGCGACTTTTCAGGTACAAAATGAATATTGACATTTTAAGCATCTATGTTCCAAAACAGTTTGCTACTGCTCTCCTTAAACCAGTGTTTCTATAGAATGATTCTATTAGAAATTAGGTTAGAGGAAGGCAGTAGGAGGTGGATAGGAAAAGTTTTGCACTCGTTATATTGTAAATGATAAACATGTGGGGAATGTATAAAATACCAATTTGAAGGTAAAGCATTCATTTTGAAGATGGAAATGCCATCAACTGAATTATTATAGGCATTTAGCAGCTGCTACTTTTCTGATACAAATGGAATATTGACATTTTAGGCATCGTTGTTCCAAAACAGTTTGCTACTACTTTCCTCAATTTAATGTTTCTATAAAATGTTTCTATTTACAAATTAGCTTAGAGGAAGCCAGTAGGAGGTGGATAGAAAAAGTTTTGAACTTGTTATATTGATAAATGATGAACAAGTGGGGAATGTATGAAAGACAAAATTAAAGCTGAAGCATTCCTTTTCAAAATAGTAATGCAATCACCTGAATTATTATAGCCATTTGGCAGACGCTAATTTTCTGATACAAAATGAATATTGACATTTTAACCATCTATGTTAAAAAACACTTTGCTAATTCTCTCCTCAATCTATGGTTTCTATAAAATGTTTCTATTCGCAAATTAGCTTAGAGGAAGCCAGTAGAAAGTGGATATAAAAAGCTTTGAACTCGTTAGATTGATGAATGATGAACAAGTGGGGAAAGTATAAAATACCAAATTGAAGCTGAGGTATTCATTTGAAAAATAATAATCCCATCACCTGAATCATTATAGCCATTTAGCAGATGCTAATTTTCTGCTATAAAAAGAATATTGACATTTGAAGCATCATTTTTCCAAAAAACTTTGATACTGCTTTCCTCAATTCAATGTTTCTCTAAAATGTTTCTATTTACAAAGTAGCTTAGAGGAAGCTAGAAGAAGGTGGATAGAAAAAGTTTTCAACTTGATATATTGATAAATGATAAACATTTTCTGAAAGTTTAGAATACCAAATTGAAGCTGAGGCATTCATTTCAAAAATGGTAATCCCATCACCTGAATCATTATAGCCATTTAGCAGATGCTACTTTTCTGGCACAAAATCAATATTGACATTTTGAGCATCATTGTTCCAAAACAGTCTGCTACTGCTTTCCTCAATCCAATGTTTCTGTACAATGTATCTATTTACAAATTAGCTCAGAGGTAGACAGTGGGAGGTGGATAGAAAAAGTTTTGAACTCGTTAGATTGATAAATGATGAACAAGTAGGGAAAGTGTAGAATAGAAAATTAAAGCTGAAGCATTCATTTTAAAGATAGTAATGCCATCAGCTGAATTATTTAAGCCATTCAGCAGATGCTACTTTTCTGGTACAAATGGAATATTGACATTTTAAGTATCTATGTCCCAAAATGGTTTGCTACTACTTTCCTCAATTCAGTGTTTCTATAAAATGTTACTATTTACAAATTAGCTTAGAGGAAGCCAGTAGGATGTGAATGGAAAAGGTTTTGAACTCGTTATATTGATACACGATGAACAAGACGGCAAAGTATAAAACACCAAATTAAAGCTGAAGCATTCATTCTAAATGTCGTAATCTCATCACCTGAATCTTTATAGCCATTTAGCAGATGCTACTTTTCTGGTACAAAATGAATACTAACATCTTGAACATCTATGTTCCAGAACAGTTTGCTACTTCTTTCCGCAATTCAATGTTTCTATAAAATGTTTTTATTTACAAATTATTTTAGAGGAAGCTAGTAGGAGGTGGATAGAAAAAATGTTGATCTCTTTATATTGATACATGATGAACAAGTCGGGAAAGTATAAAATACCAAATTAAAGTTGAAACATTCATTCTAAATGCGGTAATCTCATCACCTGAATTATTATAACCATTTAGCAGATGCTAATTTTCTGGTACAAAAAGAATATTGACATTTTAAGCATCATTGTTCCAAAACAGTTTGCTACTCCTTCCGTCAATTCAATGTTTCTATAAAATGTTTTTATTGACAAATTTGCTCAGAGGAAGCCAGTAGAAAGTGGATAGAAAAGGTTTTGAACTTGTTATGTTGATGAATGATGAACAAGTGGGGAAAGGAGAACAATATTAAATTAAAGCTGAGGCATTCATTTCAAAGATGGTAATCCCATCACCTGAATCACCATAGCCATTTAACAGATGATACATTTCTGGTACAAAATAAATATTGACATTTTAAGCATCTATGTTCTAAAACAGTTTGCTACTACTATCCTCAATTTAATGTTTCTATAAAATATTTCTATTTACAAATTAGCTTAGAGGAATCCAGTAGGAGGTGGATAGAAAAAATTTTGAACTCGTTATATTGATTTATGATGAACATGTCGGGAAAGTATAAAATACCAAATTAAAGCTGCAGAATTCATTTGAAGGTGGCAATCTCATCAGCTGAATTATAATAGCCATTTAGCAGATGCTACTTTTTTAGTACAAAATGAATATTTACATTTTAAGCATCATTGTTCCAAAACAGTTTGCTGCAGCTTTCCTCAATCTAGTGTTTTTTAAAATGTTTCTATTCACAAATTGGCTCAGGGGAAGCCAGCAGGAGGTGGGTGGGAAAGGTTTTGAACTTGTTGTGTTGCTAAATGATGAACAAGTGGGGAAAGGATAAAAATATTATATTAAAGCTGAGGCATTCATTTCAAAGATGGTAATCCCATCACCTGAATCATTATAGCCATTTAGCAGAAGCTATTTTTCCGGTACAAAATGAATATTGACATTTTAAGCATCATTGTTCCTAAATAGTTTGCTATTACTTTCCTCAATTTAATATTTCTATAAAATGTTTCTATTTACAAATTGGCTCAGAGGAAGCCAGTAGGAGGTGAATAGAAAAAATTTTAAACTCGTTATATTGATAAATGATAAACGTGTGGGGAAAGTATAAAGTACCAATTTGAAGCTGAAGCATTCATTTTTAAGATAGAAATGCAATGAACTGAATTATTATAGCCATTTAGCAGACGCTACTTTTCTGGTACAAAATGAATTTTGAGATTTAAAACCATCTATGTTCCGAAAGAGTTTGCTACTGCTCTCCTCAATCCATAGTTTCTATAAAATGTTTCTATTCGCAAATTAGCTTAGAGGAAGCCAGTAGAAAGTGGATATAAACAGCTTTGAACTCGTTAGATTGATGAATGATGAACAAGTGGGGAAAGTATAAAATACCAAATTAAAGCTGAAGCATTCATTTTAAAGATAGTAATGCAATCACCTGAATTATTATAGCCATTTAGCAGACGCTACTTTTCTGGTACAAAATGAATATTTACATTTTAATAATCATTGTTTCAAAACAATTTTCTACTTCTTTCCTCAATCCAATGTTTCTATAAAATGTTTCTATTCACAAATTGGCTCAGAGGAAGCCAGGAGAACAATATTAAATTAAAGCTGAGGCATTCATTTCAAAGATGGTGATCCCATCACCTGAATCATCATAGCCATTCAGCAGATGCTAATTTTCTGGTACAAAATTAATATTGACATTTTAAGCATCATTGTTCCAAAACAGTTTGCTACTACTTTCCTCAATTTAATTTCTCTATAAAATGTTTCTATCTGCAAACTAGCTTAGAGGAAGTCAGTAGGAGGTGGATAGAAAAAGTTTTGAACTTGTTATATTGATAAATGATGAACAAGTGGGGAAAGTAAGCTTGCTAATTTGTTTCAAAGTGGCTTGGTTTGAAATACTAATTTTTTTTTACTTGAATCCTAAAAGTAAAACAATTACTTTGAATATATTTCCAATAAAAGGTAAGAGAATTAATCTTAAGACAGTTTTGAAGCCAAGAGATTGACAAATCGAAGGAACCAGTAAATGTGTAGTCAAACCTATTTAATTCCTTGAAACATGATAGTCTCTCAGCTGGCAAAATTTTCATCAGCATATAAAAATAAATTTTCGAAATATTTCATTTAAAAAAAGCAAGAATTTTGTCAAAAGCTGATTAAAAAACTCTTTTTTATTATTGCTATTCATGGAAAATAATACAGAACTTTTTCTTTGAAACCTAGTCACTTTTTCACATTCTTTTATTCATATGCGTACTGGTTCATCCCAATTTTTTTCATTTCCTAATCTAATATTTTATCAAATATTTTATCAATTCTATGTAGCTCGTCTCTTGTTGGCTATATAATAGAGAAAAATAGAAGAATAATAGAGAATAATAAAAAAAATTTGGTTCTGTTTTGACGGCATGTTGCTTGTCTCTGTTAGATGTACTTTTATTTTCTGTGTTTTCTCATTGACTTTTCGCTGATTCTACTTTCATTGTAAATGGTTTGAATTTTTCCATTTTCTACTAAAACTGACATAAACTGCCCTTTTTCTTGCATTTGAACGGAAAAAGTAATGTGCCGACTCAGGACCAGGGGGGTGCCGGCTTAGGACCAAATACGTTAAATCGCCATTAAACCCTGTTAAACATCTGTTTTCGACAAAAACTCTTGCTGTGCCGACTTAGGACCACTCTCCCCTAAGTTTCTAGAACAAACTACAATTTAAAAACAATATTACACTTTTACCAAGAACGGTTGCTATTATAATCAATTACATTGAACAGTAGTTCAATTTTTGAAAGTTGGAGAATAATTAACTTTACAGGACGATTCAATTTTTCAATTTGAAAGCCTGCAGTAATTCAAATTTAAACGTGTGATTGAAACTTTATAAACTGTTCTTAATTTAAAAATAATTCCAAAAATGAAACTCTCTCATTCAATTCCAAATCCTATTCAAATATTTTTTCAATCAGAAATATTGCATTTTCAACCCATTTAATTTGAAATTTTTTAATTAAGACATTTTTTTAATTTTTAGCAACATTTTACTTTTTATTTAAAAGGAGCAATTATAAATCAAGTAATAAAAACTAAACAATTTTCAACTGAATTATTTGAAATAGAAAGCCTTGAATCTTTAATATTTCAGAATTTTAAATCAAAAATTTGCACGTTACAATTTTAATTGTTCTATCCAACAAATTTTCAATGTGTATGTGAAATTATTGAATCTTGATGCATAAATAACAATTGAGCAATTATCAATATGGAAAAATTTCGAGTTAGTTTAAGAGATATTTACAAGTTTTGAGAAGATCCAAACTTAATTTAAAACTGAAAAAATATTTCGAAAAATGAAAAACTAAACTTCGATTTTTGAAGATTTCGAAATAAAATTTTGAAGCTTTTTCATGATCTTCCAAGGTTTTGAGAAAATAAAGAAAATTTCTGAACTTTGCTGGGAAAATTTAAAATTATTTTTTATTTTGCAAAATTAATTTCAAGAAAATATTTTTAAAATACTTGAATAATAAATAAGAATTGAACAATTATGAATTTGAAAAATAATCGAGGAAGTTTAGAATATATTTAGAAGTTTTGAAAGATTCCAAAATAATTTAAAACGTGAAAAGATTTTAAAAACATTTAAAACACAATGTAGAGTTTTGAGGATGTTCAACACAAAATTTATAAGGTTTTCAAAGATTTTAAAGAAATAGAAAATTTGTATCAAAATTCCTAGAAAAACTAACAATAATTTATTTTTTGAAAAATTAATTTTAAAAGGATATTTAATAAGATTTCCGAAATTTTCAAAAAAGAGTCTGGATGTTTTCAAGGTAATCTTTTTACTTTTGCGGGGGAAAAAAATTTGGGAAAGTTCGAGTTCCAAGATATTAAAATTATTATTAGATTCCTGGAAAATGTTTAACTGTTTTTTTAAAACTAATTTTTAAGAAAATATTTCGAAATATTTAAAAGTTATTGGATAGCACACAAAATCTAAATTTTGATGATATTAAAGATTAAAAGTCAAGCTTTCAAATAAAAATCTTCCAAATCGAAGAAATTTTGAATGTACATCAATTTTGAAGAGTACAACCTGCAGCATTGATTTGTTTTATTTTTTATAAGCTTTTACGTACGCAACACCTTTTTCTGCAGCTCTTATTAGTTCCTTTTCTTCAAGGAACTTTCACAAAGCTGCATTATATATTATAATTGAAACAAAAAAAATTGCATTGCTTTGAAACATCTGCAAATGGAAATAGAATTGTATAAGATGCCAAACTGACGTACAGTACTAATAAACTGTCAAACTGGATGATACTTTTTAAAGTCATCTTTCATATTGTTCCCAAAATTTCAAAAAAAGAGGACGAGATTTAGAATGCGTATTTCCTCTACAGTATGAGCACGGACGTTGGAGAAAGACCATTGTCTGACCATAGCGGTGAGTCACATCACTTCCTGACGGTAAGGCACTTAGTTAATATTAGCAATCCACTCTGGTCCTCCTTCGCTAATAATTGGAAGAAACTAAAATAAGCGATTCGGAATATTTTAAAAAGTCACTCAAGTTTACCGAAAAGCGCAATTTCAATAGAAGCTCTATAAAATCTAATAAAAGTTATCTGTAAGAAAGTTCACGTTAACTGTGATCAGCATAGTCGCCGTTTCATTTCCATTACTTGCAAAATATGCTCCCCAAGTTAATATTGGAATCTCTCCAAGTATTTCACAATTCAGATGGCATCCTTGCCTCGTGGCTTCCACTCCTAATATCAACGTTGTTTTGCATATCTCTAATTGCGCTTTCATTAAACGGAAGCAGGAGAATGTCCTAATGAATTGGTCCATTAAGGCATGAGCGTTTCTTCGGTTCACAGTGGATGATATGACACGATTTAATCATCGAGAAATAAAATAAAATTAGAATAAATGGAAGCTCCACTTTCTTCGAAAGCCATTCATATTTTTCACAGTTTTCCATTTCATTTTCAGAATGAAAGCTACAAGTCTTGTTGTCAACTGCAATAACAGGGATCGCAGTCACTCCCATATCACCTCTTTTTAGTCCCTATCTTTGATTTTTTTTTAATTTTGGTATCGCATAGTTTTTGATAAAAATTTGTTTGGCTTGCCAAGTTCCAGAGGCTTTCCTTCAAAAAGGTGGAAATAATTTTTTAACATTCGGATTTGAACATCCGTTAGTTCAGATTTTTTTACAATTTGGATTTTTCAATATCAGCGCTTGCTTTGTAGACATTAATACAATCTGTTGACAAAGTTTGATCCCCTTTTATTGATAAATAGAGAAAATATCATTCTGGGTTATCCCTTAATGTAACTGAGAACAGGGCTTTAGAGCCCCAAGTAGAATACATTGAATAAAATTGTATTATTCAAACAAAAGGAGAACTCCAATGGGCCAGATAGACATGCCTTTATTTTTTTTAACCATTTTCTGAAACTTCAGCACAGCATATTTATGTTTTTAATTATAAAGCTGCAGAATTTATTTATATATAGTAATTGATTACGTGATAGAATTCCCTTAAGGATACGCTATTTTGAAAATTTTTATTTTTATTTTGCGCTTTGGAATATGAAAAATACGGCAAGCTGTTTTCTGGTTTCTAATATCCTAAAAATAAAGAAAAAGTTTTACATTATTTTTTTATTTTAGAAAAAATATTGATTCATAGATCCCAAGTTCCCATCTAGTATACAGAAGTTTTGTATTTTGAATTGACACCTTAAATCTTTTATATTTTTACAATTTTCATGAAAATTGGACGTGAAGAAAAATTCTTTCAAGCAGAGAAAAAATACCCCTTCAAAAGATTTTGAAATTCCTTAATAATATTAATTTCAAATCCGGCAGGTATATATTTTTTTAAATTAGGCGACACGTAAGTGCTTCTGTGTAAAATGCAGCAGTTTGGAATGCTGCAGTTTGATGCGCTTCAGTTTGAAGTACTGCAGTTTGAAGAGCTGCAGTTCGAAGAGATGCAGTTTGAAGAGCTGCAGTTTGAAGAGCTGCAGTTTGAAGAGCTGCAGTTTGAAGACCTGCAGTTTTAAGTGCGTCAGTTTGAAGTGCAGCAGTTTAAATTAATGCGTTTTGAAATGCTTCGGTTGAAGTGCAGCAGTTTAAAAAGATACAGTTTCGAATGCAGCGTATTAAGTGCTGTAGTGAAAAGTGTAGCAGTTTCAGGCGCTGCACTCTAAAGTGATGTAGTTCAAAGCGCTGCAGTTTGAAGTGCGTCAGTTTAAATTGCAGCAGTTTAAAGTGCTACAGTTTCAAATTCAGCGTTTTAAATCCTGCAATGAGAAGTGTAGCAGTTTAAGACGCCAAAGTTTGAAGTGGTGTTGTTTAAAGCGTTGCAATTCGAAGTACATCAGTTTAAAGTGCAGCACTTTAACGAGCTGTAGATTAAAATGCTTTAAATTAAGTTCAGCAGTTTAAAGTGCTACAGTTCCAAGTTCAGCGGTTTAAAGTACTTGAGTGTAAAGTGCAGCAGTTAAAAACGCTGCGGTTTTAAGTGATGCAGTTCAATGTGCAGAATTTCAAAGTGCTGCAGTTTGAAGTGCTTTAGTAAAAGTGCAGCATTTTAAAGTGTTACAGTTCTAAGTGCAGCAGTTTATAGTGCGGCAGTTCAATGTGCTGCAGTTTGGAATATTCCAGTTGGAGTGCATCATTTTAAAATGTTACAGTTTCAAGTGCGGCGTTCTGAGTGCTGCAGTGAAAAGTGTAGCAGTTTAGGGCGCTGCAGTTTGAATTGATGTAGTTTAAAGCGTTGCAATTCGAAGTGCGTCAGTTTAAAGTGTAGCAGTTCAGAGAGCTGCAGTTTAAATGTTTTAGATAAAGTACAGAAGTTAAAAGTACTACAGTTCCTAGCACAGCAGTTGGTAGTCCTGTAGTTCAGAGTGCAACAGTTTGAAGTGCTGCAGTTCAAAGTGCTACAGTTTCAAGTTCTACAGTTTCAAGTGCTAGAATTTTTAAAGGAGCAGTTTAATTTGAAGCAGTTCAAAGTGTAAAAATTTCAAGTGATGACGTTCAAAGTGCATGAGTGTAAAAGTGCTTCAGTTCAAAATTCTGCAGTTGACAGTGCTGCAGTGTAAATTAGAGCCGTTTAAAGAGCAACAGTTTGAAGTGCTGTTGTCTAAAGTGCAGCAGTTTGAAGTGCAGCATTTTAAAGAGCTTTAGTGTGAAGTACTGCGATTTACAGTGTTGCCGTTCGAATTGCTTCAACTTGAAGTGAAGCAAATCGAAATACTTAAATTTTAAGTTCTGCAGTTTAAAATGCTGTAGTTTGAAGTGCTGCCGTTGTTGGTATTTATAATTAAAGAATAATTATATTTAAAATACAAAAAGGAAATCCAAACTTTTAACAATTTCCGGTTATGTTGGAGCTTGATACCAAAAAAGCAGTATTTTTAGTAGGAAGAACAAATTTTGAACAATTTTAGGTTATGCTCGCGTTCATAAAACAGGATTTACAATCTTTAAACAAATTTTCTTATGTAAGTGTTTTTCCTCTATAATTAGTATTGTTAATACAAAATTATTAGATTTCGGAGAATATTTACAATGTCAATGTTATATTTTAATTCAAAAATCTCCTCTTAGAGAAATAAAAGAAATAATTGCGCGCCTAGCACATGTGTTTATTTTCTAGTTTAATAATATTTGCGGTTTCAGAATAAAGTGATGAATCTATTAACTTTATTCTTCACGCTCTTAATTTTCATTAAACACAGAACTTTCCCTTTTTTTTAAATCCCCCTTATTCGAAACTTCTAAGCCACTAATATCCCTGCATTAACTAAAAACGTAATGTAGCTCTCAACGATCTTGAAAAAAAGAGAACAGTTTGCTTTTTTGGAAAGATGCTGATGGAGAAAATCGCTATTTGAGATAGTCCAGTTTGTATAAGAGAAGCTTTGGTTAAGCTCCTATTCGCTGCAGCCCTTCTGAAAATAAGCAAAAAAAAGTAACAGTAATGCAACCAAGCTATTGTTGTCTCGACATTCTTGCACGGATATAAAGTTACGCGTGGATAGTTGCGCGTGTATGCAGTCCACTTATGTCGGTATGTAGTTACTTATGTGTATGTACTTGACCATATCGCGGTAGTCAACAGATGCTTGGACGATCCTAGAACCTCTCGAGACAGCCGTTAGTATGTTGACTGAGCTTAACTTTAACAAGGGTCACTTTTTGTCTAGCTGCTCACATATTTCACGAATCTTGACTTTTATTCATCCTTCAGCAAATGATAGGCACAGAAAGTTAGCAAAAGTAGGCGACAGCGACTATAAATAAGGGTTTCGCAGATTATTGATTATTATTGTAATATTAATTTAATATTATGAGCCTAAAAAAAAGGTTTCGAGACTATTAGGTCGATTACTTCCTAGCAAAGAACAATAACAACCTTTAGCAACGGTCAACATCAACCCTTAGGAATGTCCAATAACATGACTTTGCAAAAGTTAATAACAAAACATAGAAAGGGACAATGACATCTCCTAGCAACAGACAATGAGAAAACTTAACAACGATCAATACAGCTTCCTGAAAACAGGCAATGACAATCCTGAGCAACTTTAAATAACAACCGTTAGCATCATTAGATAAAATCCCTTAGCAATGGTTATTAACAAGCGTTAGGAAAGTCTTCGAGCATCCTCTAACAAAGATAAGTAGCAAACACTAGCAACGGTTAATAACAATCCTCAGCAACGATCAATACAACTACCTAGAAACGGTCAATGACAACCCTATGCAACGGATAAGATCATCCTGTAGCAACAAACAATAACAACACTTAGGAACGATTAAGACAACTACATACCAACAGACAATGACAACTCTTAGCAGCGGTCAATAACAACTTTTAGCAACGGTCAGTAACAACTTTTAGCAACGTTCAATCACATCACCTATATTTGGTTATTAACAACCTTTAGCAACGGCAACTAACAACCTCTAACAACGATCAATAACAAACCTTTGCAACGCTTAATAACAACCGTAAGCCACATTCAATACAACATAGTAGCAACGGACAATAACAATCCTTAGATGTAGTAATAACATTTTCTAGCAGCAAAAGATAACAACCCTGAGCAATATTCAATAACATTATTTGGCAACGTTTATTAACAACCATTAGCAACATCCACGAATACCTTCTAGAAACGATACTTCTAGCATCAACTTTAAATTATGAGAATGAAAAAATTTTCACTATAAAAATGGATTTTAAAATATATTAATGACCATAACTTCCCTACTCTCTAATCTGTATTAAAATTGTAGATCAATCGATACGTCTCGAACCAAGGAATCTTTTATATTCTTGCATCAACTTTGAATTATGTTAAAGAAAACAGTTTTAATATAAAAAACTCGTATCTTCAAATATTATGCATTACCATGGTTTTCGTACACTTCAATACAATGTATCAACATGGTAGGTCAATCGATAGGTCTCGAATCAACACATCTCTTCTATTCTCGCATCAACTTTAAATTTTGAGTATGAAAAAATTTTTACTCTAGAAATAGATTTTAAATATAATATAAATGAAGTTAACTTCCTCACTCTTTAATCAAATGCATTAAAATTGTAGATCAATCGATTCGTCTCGAACCAAGAAGTCTTTTAAATTCTTGTATCAACTTTGAATTATGTTAAAGGAAACAGTTTTACTGTGAAAAACCGTATTTTCAAATATTATGCATTACCATAGCTTCCTTACTCTCCAATAAAATGTATCAATATTATAGGTCAATCGATTCGTCTTGAATCAACACACATTTCCTATTGTAGCATCAACTTTAAAATTTGAAAATGAAAAAATTTTTACTCTAAAAATTGATTTTAAAAATAATATAAATGACGATTACTTCCTCACTCTTGAACAAAATTGATTAATATTATAGGTCAATCGATTCATCTCGAATCAAGGATTCTTTTATATTCTCGCATCAACTTTGAATTATGAGAATGAGAAAATTTTCACTATAAAAATCGGGTTTAAAATATATGAATTACTATAACTTCCCTACTCTTCAATCAAATGTATTAGTATTGTGGATCAAACGATTTGTCTTAAACCAAAGAATCTTTTATGTTTGTGCATCAACTTTGAATTATGTTAAAGGAAACAGTTTTACTGCGAAAAACCGTATTTTCAAATATCATGCATTACCATAGCTTCCTCACTTCCAAATACAATGTATTAATATTATAGGTCAATCGATTTGTCTTGAATCAACACCAATTTTCTATTGTCGCATCAACTTTGAATTATGAGAATGAAAAAAAATTTTCTATAAAAATCGATTTTAAATATAATATAAATGACGATAAATTCCTCACTCTTTTATAAAATGTTTTAACATTTTAGGTCAATCAATTCATCACGAATCAAGGAATCTTTTATATTCTCGCATCAACTTTGAATTATAACAATGAGAAAATTTTCACTATAAAAATCGATTTTTAAATATATAAATCACCATAACTTCCCTACTGTTTGATCAAATATATTAATATTGTAGATCAATCGATTTATCTCGAATCAATACATGTTTTCTGTTCTTGCATCAACTTTGAATTATGTTAATTAAAAAAGTTTTACTATAAAAAACCGATTTTCAAAATATATAAATAACCATAACTTCCCTATTATTTTATAAAATCTATTAATATTATAGGTCAATCAATTGGTTTTGAACCAAGGAATCTTTTATATTGTTGCATCAACTTTGAATTATGTTGAAGAAAAAAGTTTTAGTATAAAAAACCGTATTTTCAAATATTATGCATTACCATAGCTTTCTTATTTTTCAATAAAATGTATCAACATTATAGGTAAATTGATTCATCTCAAATCAAGGAATCTTTCATTTTCTCGCATCATCTTTAAATTATGAAAATGAGAAAATTTTCACCAGAAAAATCGATTTTAAGATATATAAATTATCATAACTTCCCTACTCTTTAATCAAATTTATAAATATTGTAGATCAATCGATTCGTTTCGAACCAAGAAATCTTCTATATTCTTGCATTAACTTTGAATTATGTTAAAGAAAACATTTTTACTATAAAAAACCGGAAACAAGGAAAAAGGGAAAGAGGGGGAAAAACAGAGGATGAAAGGAAAAAATTATCAGATTTTTAGGGATAATAAAATATGGGAATGCACCTGGTATGAAAGAGATTCAAAACCAAGACTGGGAGCATGGTGGACAGAACAGAATGAATGGGCGTGGATAAAAATTCAATACAGTATAGAGAGAAGACGGGTTTCCAGAGTTATCGAAAAAAGGATAAGTGAAAAAAGCAAAGAGAAGGAGGTTGAATATTCTAGGGGATTGACGCTCATGCTGAAATTATATAAGCTCTATGTAACGATTTCATCAGAGAGGTTAAACGAAAAAGTTGAGTCTCTTTCTTCGAATGAGATGTATTTTTCTCTCACATATATCAACTTCTGAAGATAAAGTCTCGTTGCCTGGTCAAAGATTGAAAAGTTATCCATCAAAGACTTTTCATATTTTACACAACATTTTAGAAATAAAGCGAGACTTAATATGCGTATGTCCTCAATAGTAGGAGCGCGGACGTTGGAGAAGGACAGGCGTCTGAACATAGCGTTTAGTTGAATCACTTCCTGAAGGTATCTTTTTAAGATTTTGCATGACCCTATTCTGTAACCTAATAACCTCAATAAAAAAACCTCTTCTATGGAATCAGATCTATTTTCATATATCCGCTTCTGAAGATGAAGTCTCTCCGCCTGTTTCAATCCAACCTTAAAGCACCTCCAAAAGGATCTGGAGATGATCCAAGCGAGATGCAAATTTTTCACCTCTATCAGACTTACAGGCTGGAGAGCAATGAAAATAAAAGTTAAAGAAGGTGAATAAGTAGAGGAGAAGAAGTAAAAAAAGAATAAACATTTCTTGGAGCTCCACAATCTTCCCCTAAAGTCAGCGGCTGACCGAGGATGCAGTAATTTCTTTCTTCCAAATATAAGTAAGTAAAAACAACGATTAAGGCTTTTGGCTGAAGCAAGTTTGAGTTTTTTATGGATGAAACATTTTTTTGAAGGATAAATCTATTCCAGATGTTTGCAACATGTCAGTAAGTGATATGACTCACCGCTATGGTCATACACCCGTTCTTCTCCAACGTCCGCGCTCCTATCATTAAGGAAATGTGTATTCTAAATCGCTCTCTTCTTGCTTAAAAATGGAATGATAAGGGCCAATCTACGGAAACACGATTTCCAAAACTTTTTTTTAAAATACCGGTTCGCGGAATACTTATTTCTAGAAAATTTGTAATTTGAATCAGGACGACTATCTGCCTGGTTGAATCCAATCTGAAAGCACCGCAGATGATCTAAGAGAGCTGAAAATTTCTCACGACGCTTAGAGTTATGGTTAAGAGAACGATGAGAATAAGAGCTGAAGGAGGTGAAAAATAGAAGAGAAGAAGTGAACGAAGACGAAATGTTCCTCGGAGTGCCACAAACTTAACCTGAAGTCAGCGGCCGGCCGCGGATGCAGTAATTCCTTTCTTCCAAAAGTAAGGAAGTAAAAACAACGATTAAGGCTTTTGGCTGAAGCTAGTTTGAGTTTTTTAGGGATGAAACATTTTTTTGAAGGATAAATCTATTCCAGATGTTTGCAAGATGTCAGTAAGTGATATGACTCACCGCTATGGTCGTACACCCGTTATTCTCCAACGTCCGCGCTCCTATCATTAAGGAAATGTGTATTCTAAATCGCTCTCTTCTTGCTTAAAAATGGAATGATAAGGGCCAATCTACGGAAACACGATTTCCAAAACTTTTTTTTAAAATACCGGATCGCGTAACACTTATTTCTAGCAAATTTTTAATTTGAATCAGGACGACTATCTGCCTGGTTGAATCCAATCTGAAAG
>CAKNYM010051435.1:43449-61721 GCA_932195095.1 Andricus curvator | reverse complement strand
AGGACAGGACAGGACAGGACAGGACAGGACAGGATAGGATAGGATAGGATAGGATGGGATAGGATAGGATAGGATAGGATAGGATAGGAAAAATCATAGGATAGGATAGGATAGGATAGGAAAGCCTTTTTTGTAGAAAAATTTCGCCCACATTGATTATTTTTTTCGAAGAGGATACAAATCTTTATGTTTACAATTGGGAAAGTAGATCACAGACTGGTTTCTTTACCATAAGATCTCTTTGTTTTTATATAATGTAAATATAAAGTTTTCTTATCATAAAAGTATTAAAGAGGGTGAATTTTCGTATTTTAGAAGCAGGAAGTATTTTCTTGTATATTGCGAGGCCTTTGAGGATCATAAATTAAATGTGATTCCATGACAGGTGAGAGGGGAAACTGATCCCAAAGGACTATGTTTTTTATTCTGCGCCAACTGTATCTCCTAGTCAATAATTTTTTTTATCTTCAGTTCTTCTTCCTCGCTACATATTCAAGGCGGACTTTTTAAATATTATTCCATCCCTTGGCTCACCCCAAACGTTATTTAATTTTAATTTTTCACAAATGTCAGTCTTGAGCAAAAAGTTCTTAAAGTACCTCTTTTAATCGAAGTGTACAGTAATTTTTACAAAGTGTCTTCTTATCCGAAATTCGGAATTAGTCAAATATTTTTCATAAGTTTGGCTAGTCGCCCCAAAAATTTCAAAACATAAAAAGTCAGGGTCGAAACCGTTTCCAATTGAAATGGATAATACTGCGCAATAAACGCGAATGAGTACTCGCACACTGCGGCCCTTCCGAGGCGATAGTCGAAAGCGCCTCTCTCCCTGTGTGCTGAGAAAAGAGTTCAACTTTGAAGCAAGCAATTAAATTTTAATTAAAAAAAAAAAAATTCTGAACGCAAAATGTTGTATTTGATATTTCAAAGACAAAAAAAGTAATTTTGAAAGCAATATTTACATTTTTTAATGAAAAAAGATGAATTTTTGACTAAAATCATGAATCTTTAACTGAAATAGTTAAATTTTCAATTAAAATGATGAATTTTTAACTGGAATAGTTCAATTTCAAACCAAAAGTTAAAAAAAATGTTTAACAATAAAAATTTCAACAAAATAGTTAAATTTTTAAGAGAAATAGTAAAATTTTCAATAAAGAAAATTAATTTCCAGCTAAAGACAAAACGAATTTTCAACCAAATATTTAACTTTGCAACCAAGGAGACGAATTTTCAATTAAAATAATGAATTTAGAACAAAAAAATTAATTTTTAAGAAAAGATTTCAACTTTAAATCAAGGAATTAAATTTTTATTCCGAAAAAGATTAATTCTGAACGAAAAATGTTGTATTCGATATTTCAACCAAAAGAGATTTTAATTTTCAATCAAAAACAGTTGAATTGAAAAAAAAACCACTTTACAACATGAGTTGAATTTTTAACTAATTAAAATTTTTCAGTCAAGTGAGAAAAAAGTGGCTAATAAATTGTTGAATTTTGAAGCAACACGATGAATTTTCAACAAAAAAGATTGATTTTCGAAAAAAAATTTGAAGTTTCAACCAAAAACGATTAATTATTTTTTTTTTAATATACCAGTTAAATTTTCAGTTAAAAAAATTAATTATAAACAAAAAAAGACTAAACATATCATGTTTCCATCATGAAAAAGGAAATTTTCAACAAAATAGTTGAATTTTCAACCGACGCGATGAATTTTTGATTTAAAAAATGAATTGTCAATAAAAAAATGTAATTTTAAACAAAATAGTTAAATTGTTAAGTAAGTAAATTAACTTTTAACTGAAATAATAAATCATAAACCAAAAAAATGTATTTATAACCCAATAGTTGAATTTTCGATCCAAAATATGAATTTTCTACCAAAAAAAAAACAAACAAATTTTCAACTAATAGATGAATTTTCAAACCAAAACTATTAAATGTCTATCAAAAAAGATCAATTTTCAACAAAAAATGGAATAGTAAAATTTTCAGTTAAAAAAAAATTCATTTTCAATTTCAAAAAAATCAATCAAAGATATGAATTTTCAACCAAAAATATTAATTTTTAATTTTTGAAGGAATTTTCAACCTAAAAGCTAAATTTCGACAAAAAAATTGAATAGTTAAATTTTCAGTTGAAAAAGTTAATTTCCAATAAGAAAAACTAATTTGCAATCAATTAAATAAATTTTTAATGGAATGATTAATTTTTCACAAATTTACATCAATTTTTAACCAAATTTTGAGTTTTTAAAGGAAATTCAACCTTATAATTAAATTTTCAACAATATACAGAAATTTACAACGAAATAGCTGAATTTTCAAGGAAAGAAGATAAATGATGAACCAAACATGGAATAGTTGAATTTTCAGTTGAACAAATTTATTTTCAATACAAAAAAAACGAATTAAAAAAAAATGGAACAATTTACAAGAAAAGAAATTAATTTTCAACTAAAATAATGAATCTTTAAATAATAAAATTAATTTTTGACGTAATTCAAATTTTTGAGTAAAGAAATTAACTTTCAACTAAAATAATTAATTTCCAACAAAAAAAAAATTAATTTTTAACCCAGAAGTTGAATCCAGCAATTCTAGGAATTCCTAAACCGAGAGTTCCTAACTCGAGAGTCTGGTGTATAGTTCATCTACTTTTCCAGTTTCGTCAATTTTTAGAAACTACTAAACTCAGCCTAATTTTTAAGTTTTAATAATTTAAAAAATCAGATTTATCGACAATTTGAATAAAAAATTTAATTCTAGGCGCACATGAATATTCGTGTATGTATCTACTGATTCTGACTCTACTGATTGCGGCTGTATTGATTTTGAATCTATAACTAATTTTGGCTCAAAGAGACGAAGCAATTAAACCCAGCTAGTAGAATTGATTGAAGGCTGATATCCAGCATTGACCTGACGATGACTGCCATGGAATTGTTCGAAATAATCTTTGATTTAATTTAATTTATATATTTATTAATTTTTTATTTTTTTAAGGAATATGTATTATCATCAGAGAATAACAGAAGATATTTAACGTCTTTTCAGACTAGATGGAGATATGAATTAAATTTTTTTTTTTTCTGAAAAGAGATCTTCTCCTTTCGCTTCGTTGGGAATCGAACCTCGGAACTTCCGATTGATGGTCAGGTGCTTTCCCATTAAGCTACTAGAGAGATCGAAAGAAGAATCTTTTTTCAGAAAAAAAGCATTATTTTGCTGGATGGTACAAATCAAACTTTTCAAGGAATCTTTATTATAATTAGAAAATGACAGACAATATTTAACGTCTTTTCAGACTAGATGGAGCTATCAAAGAAAAATTATTTTAGAATTTTTTTTTCTGAAAAAAGATCTCCGTTCGCTCTGATGGGAATCGAACCACAGAACTTCCGAATGCCGGTCGGGTGCTTTCCCTTTAAGCTACTAGAGAGATCAAGAGAAGAAACTTTTTTCAGAAAATACATGCATTATTTTTCTAGATGGTACAATTTTAATTTTTCAAGGAATCTGTATTATCAATAGAGAATAACAAAAAAAATGTATCGTCTTTCAGGCTAGACGGCATATGAATTAAAAATTATTATATTTAATTTTTTTTCTGAAAAAAAGATTTCCTTTCGCCCCGCTGGGAATCGAACCTCAGAACTTCCGATTGACAAACGGGTGCTTTCCCATTAAGCTACTAGAGAGATCGAGAGAAGAAACTTTTTTCAGAAAATACACGCATTATTTCTCAAGGTGATAAGCATGAAATTTTTCAAGAAATCTGCATTATCATCAGAGAATAACACAAATTTTTAACGCCTTTTGAGACTAGATGGAGCTATAAATTAAAAATGATTTCAATTAATTGTTGTCTGAAAAAAGATATTCTCATTTCTCTAGTAGCTTAATAGGAAAGCATCTGACCGGAAATCAGAAGTTCTGTGGTTCGACTCCCAGCGGAGCGAAAAGAGATCTTTTTTCAGAAAAAAATTAATAAAATAATTTTCAATTCATAGCTTCATCTAGTCTGAAGTATATTCAATTCCATTCTATTCCATACAAACCCATTCAATTTGATTCAATTCCATTAAAATCAATTCACTTTAAATCAATTCCATTCAATTCATTTCAATTCCATTCAATTCAGTTCAATTTCATTGAATTCGATTCCATTCAATGTCATGAAATTTATTTCAATTCCATTCACTTCAATTCGATTCAATTCCGTTTAATTCCATCAATTCACTTCAAATCAATTGCATTCAATTCAATTCGATTTAATTCCATTCGATTCAATTTCATTCTATTCAATTCCATTTAATCTCATGCAATTCCATTCATTACCATTCAATCTCTTTCGCTACCATTCAATTTTATTCAATTCCATGCATTTCCATTCATTTCTATCCATTTCCATTCAAATATATGCAATTTAAATCAATTCCATTGAATTCAATTCACTTCACTTCAAATCAATTCCATTCAATTCAATTTAATTCGATTAAATTTCATTCAATTCAGTTCAATTTCATTCAATTCGATTTCAGGCAATTCACTTCAATTCCATTCAATTCTGTTCAATTCCATCAATTCACTTCGAATCAATTCCATTCCATTCAATTCGATTTAATTCCATTAATTCCCATTCAATCTCATCCAATGGGAATCAAACCTCAGAACTTCCGATTGCCAATCGGGTGCTTTCCCATTAAGCTACTAGAGAGATCGAGAGAAGAAACTTTTTCAGAAAATACACGCATTATTTTGCAAGGTGATAAGCATGACATTTTTCAAGAAATCTGCATTATCATAAGAGAATAACAGAAATTTTTAACGTCTTTTGAGACTAGATGGAGCTATGAATTAAAAATGATTTCAATTAATTGTCATCTGAAAAAAGATATTCTCCTTTCTCTAGTAGCTTAATAGGAAAGCATCTGACCGGAAATCAGAAGTTCTGTGGTTCGACTCCCAGCGGAGCGAAAGGAGATCTTTTTTCAGAAAAAATTAATTAAAATAATTTTCAATGCATAGCTCCATCTAGTCTGAATTATATTCAATTCCATTCAATTCCAAACAAGCCCATTCAATTTAATTAAATTCCATTAATTCAATTCACTTTAAATCAATTCCATACAATTCATTTCAATTCCATTCAATTCAGTTCAATTTCATTGAATTCGATTCCATTCAATGTCATGAAATTTATTTCAATTCCATTCACTTCAATTCGATTCAATTCCGTTTAATTCCATCAATTCACTTCAAATCAACTGCATTCAATTCAATTCGATTTAATTCTTTTCGATTCAATTCCATTCGATTCAATTCCATTCTATTCAATTCCATTAAATATCATGCAATTCCATTCATTACCATTCAATCTCATTCGATACCATTCAATTTTATTCAATTCCGTTCAATTCCATGCATTTCCATTCATTTCTATCAATTTCCATTCAATTATATTCAATTTAATACAATTCCATTAAATTCAATTCACTTCACTTCAAATCAATTCCATTCAATTCAATTTAGTTCGATTTAATTTCATTCAATTCAGTTCAATTTTATTCAATTCGATTGCAGGCAATTCACTTCAATTCCATTCAATTCCGTTCAATTCCATCAAGTCACTTCGAATCAATTCCATTCAATTCAATTCGATTTAATTACATTCGATTTAATTCCATTAATTCCCATTCAATCTCATCCAATGGGAATCGAACCTCAGAACTTCCGATTGCCCGTCGGGTGCTTTCCCATTAAGATACTAGAGAGATCGACAGAAGAAATTCTCTGATGATAATACAGATTCCTTAAAAAATTTAACTTGTATCATCTTGAAAAATAAGGCATGTATTTTCTGAAAAAATTTTCTTCTCTCGATGTCTCTAGTAGCCTAATGGGAAAGGACCCGACCGGTAATCGGAAGTTCTGAGGTTCGATTCCCAGCGGAGCTGAAAATTAATTATTTATTTCTAAAAGTGTTTTTTTTTTCTTTTGTTTTTTATTATTTTGTTTTTTTTACCCAATTACGACTTCCACTTCTAGAAGATTTACAATATTCTAAGCCAAAATACATGAATTTTCAAATAAAAAAAAGAAATATCCAACCAAATAGTTGAATTATTAACTAAACAATATAAATGTTTACCCAAAAATGAAATCTATAAATTTTCATAAAAAAAAGAATGTTTAACAAAAAAAAGTTAACCAAATAGTTAATTTTTCAAAGAAAGAGATAATAGTTGAATTTTCAACCAAGAAGATAATTTTTGACAAAAAAAAGACGAACTTTTAACAAAATACATGATTTTTTTTCAATTGAAAAAATAATTTTGAATGAAAAAGATGACTTCTTAACAACAATTGTAAAAGTTAATATTTCAACTAAAAGAAGATTTTTATTTTTAATAAAAAACAGTTGCATTTAACCAAAAAATAATTTTTCAACAAAATATTTGAATTATCAGTCAAGACAGAAAAAAAATCTACCAGATTATTGAAGTTTCAAGCCAAAAAGGCGAATTTTCAACAGAAAGTTGATTCTGAACCAAATAATAAAATTTTTATCCAAAAAGATGAATTTTAAATGAAAAATGTAATAGACGAAATTTCAACCAAGAAAGATGAATTATTAACAAGATTGTTTAATTTGAAAAAAAATAATTAATTTTTAACTAAAAAAGATAAATTTTCAACCAAAAATGTCATAGTTAAATTTTCAATTAAAAAAATTAATTTTCAACGAAAGAAGTTGAATCCTCAAATAAAAGTGTAATAATTCATGTTTCGAACAAAAAAAAATTTAATTTTGAATCAAAAACAGTTTAATTCAACCAAAAAACTAATTTTCAACAAAATTTTGGTTGAAAATCAAACTATAAGGTTGAAAATTCCCTTAAAAATTCAAAATTTGGTTGAAAATTCATGTATTTTGTTAAAAATTAATTTTTTTTTGGTAGAAAATTAATCTTTTTGGTTTAAAAATCATTTCTTCGGATGAAAATTAGTTTTTCTTATTGAAAATTAATTTTTTTAACTGAAAATTTACATGTTCCATTTTTTGTTGAAAATTTATCTTTTTTGATAGAAATTTAATCTTGGTTGAAAATTCCTTTGTTTGGTCGAAAATCTGTCTTTTTTGTTAAAAATTTAACTATTGGGTTAAAAATTAATTTTATTATTTGAAGATTTATTATTTCAGTTAAAACTTAATTTCTTTTCTTGAAAATTTGTCTATTTTGTTTATCTCTTTTTTTTTGTACTGAAAAAATTTTTTTTTTCAGCTGAAAATTTAACTACACCATGTTTGGTTTAACATTTATCTTCTTTCCTTGAAAATTCAGCTATTTGGTTGAAAATTTCTGTACGTCGTTGAAAATTTAACTACAACGTTAACATTTCTTCAAAAATTCAAAATTTGGTTAAAAATTCATGTATTTTGTTAAAAATTAATCTTTTTGTTTGAAAATTTATTCATTTGACTGAAAATTAGTTTTTCTTATTGGAAATTAATTTTTTTAACTGAAAATTTAACTATTTCATTTTTTTTCTCGAAAATTCATCTTTTTTGGTTCGAATTTATTCTTCTTGGTTAAAAATTCATCTCTTTGATTAAAAATTAGTTGTATTTTCCAAATAATTTTTTTTAACTGAAAATTTACCTATTCCAATTTTTGTTAGAAATTTATCTTTTTTGATAGAAATTTAATCTTGGTTGAAAATTCCCCTGTTTGGTCGAAAATTTGGCTTTTCTTTGGTTAAAAATTCAACTATTGGGTTAAAAATTAATTAATGTTCTTGAAGATTTGTCCATTTCGTTTATAATTCGTTTTTTTTTGTATTGACAATAAATTTGTTCAACTGAAAATTTAACTATTCCATGTTTGGTTTAGAATTTATCTTCTTTCCTTGAAAATTGAGCTATTTGGTTGAAAATGTATGCTCATTTTTGAAAATTTAACTATAAGGTTGAAATTCCTTCAAAAATTCAAAATTTGATTGAAAATTCATTCATGAATTAATTTTTCTCAACTGAAAATTTAACTATTTCATTTTTTTCGAAATTTTTTTTTTCATAGATATTTAATCTTTTTGGTTGAAAATTCATCTGTTTTATCGAAAATTTAACTATTTTGTTAAAAATTCATTTATTTTGTTGAAAATTAATTTCTTTGCTTAGGAATTAAACTATTTTGTTGAAAATTCGTTTCTTTTTGTAAAAAATAAATTTTTTTATCTGAAGATTTGACTATTGGGTTGAAATTCCTTGAAAAACTCAAAATTTCTTTAGAAATTCATATATTTTGTTAAAAATTAATCTTTTTGGTTAAAAACTTATTTCTTTGATTGAAAATTAGTTTTTCTTATTGAAAATTAATTTTTTTACTTTTTTGGTAGAAAATTCATCTTTTGGGTTGAAAATTCGTTTCTTTTTGTGAAAAAAAAATTTATCTGAAAATTTAACTATTTCGTGTTTGGTTTATCATTTATCTTTTTTAGTTAAAAATTTAGCTAGTAGGTAGAAAATTCCTTTCAAAATTAAAAATTTGGGGTAAAATTCATTTTTTTTTTGTTTTGTAAAAAAATAATCTTTTTGGTTGAAAGTTCATATCTTTGATTGATTGTTTTTAATTGAAAAATAATTTTTTTTAATGAAAATTCAACTGTTCCATATTTTTTTAATTATCTTTTTTTAATGGCATTTAATATTTTTGTTTTGAAAATTCATCTTTTGGGTTGAAAATTCAACTATTGGGTTAAAAATTAATTTTGTTGGTTAATGATTCATTAATTCAGTTAAAAATTAATTTGTTTACTTAAGAGTTTGACTATTTTGTTGAAAATGGATTTTTTGTTGAAAATGAATTTTTTTTGACTGAAAATATAGCCAAATGTTTTTGATTGAAAATTAGAATATTTTTTGGCGGAAATATCATTTATTACATTTTTTTGTTAAGAATTCATTTTTTTAATCGAAAATTCATCTTTTTTCTTCAAAATTCAACAATTTGTTAGCCATTTTTTTTTCTTTTGACTGAAAATCTTTATTAGTTAAAAATTCAACTTCGGTTCAAAAGTCGTTTTTTTTGTTGAAGTTTTTTCTTAACAATTACCTTTTTTTAAAAAAAAATTCATCATTTTTATTGAAAATTCATCTCCTTGGTTACAAAATTAAATTTTGTCCAGTTAAAGATTCACCGTTTTAGTTGAAAATTCATCACTTTGTTTGAAAATGTAACTATTTCTTTCAAAAATACTTTTTTTGTTGTTAAATATTTATAATTTTCGGTTGAAAATCCGCGTATTTTGATGAAAACTAATCTGTTTTGATAGCAGATAATCTTCTTGGTTGAATCGATTTTGCACTCCTATTTATATTCCAGTCCTCCAATCACATCCGGCTGGAAGGACCAAAATTCATAATTCATGAAACAGAAATATTATAGAAGGTATAGAGGAATATTGATCTAGGTAGTGGTCCACTGAACTAAATAAAAGAATCCCAAAAATAGTCCAGTAATAAAAAAGGAAATTCTGGTATTTTGAACACGTATACTTTTTTAATAAAAATTTCATTGTGTCGTGTATCCTTTTTCCAAAGAATTATTTTTTTTATGTAGTTAATGTCCTTTTTTATAATAAGTAGGTAAACTAAGCATCTTCTTAAAAGATATTCAATGACAATTTATTATACTCATGTTTTTTTATTGTATTTTTAATTAATAAATAATGATTATTTAAAAAAATATACAATTCTTTCAATTTTTTTAATTCGAAAATTTTATTTTTCGGGATTTTCGAGTGGTCCCTAAATAATGTTCATTAAAAAATAATTTTTTTCATTGCTAAAATTGGGGAATTTGACAGAGTTGAATATTTTATAATTCGGCAATTTTCTCTCGCGAATTTTATTTTTCTTAAATTTTCAAATTATTTAATATTATAAAATACTGGAAATTTTATTATTCAGGAATTTTTTAATTCGGTAATATAATCTGTTCGGAAATTACCAACTGGGGAATTTTATATTTTGGCAATTTTATAATTTCAGGAATTTTCTATTTTAAATATTTTCTTTCTCGGGAATTTCACAATGTCGGACATTCTATTTTCCGGCATTTTTTATTCGTCCCAATATTTTATAATTTGGAAGTTTTTTCTCGTGAATATTATTATTCAGGAATTTGCAAATCCGGCAATATTATGAACTGCCTTGAATTTTATTTTTCGAGAATTTAAAAATTTGGTAACATTATAAGCTGTTCAGAAAGTTTATTGTTCGAGAATTTTCCAATTCGGGATTTTTACATTTCGGCAGTTTCATGATTTTGGGAAATTCCTATTTCGAATATTTTCCTTTTCGGGAATTTTACAGTGTCGGAAATTTTATTTTTCGGGACTTTACAGTCTTCCCATTATTTTATAATTCGGAAATTGTCTGAACGAGTTTTAAAATTCGGAAAATTATCAACTTTCGGGAATTTTATTATTCCAGAATTTAAAAATTCAGTAAAATTATAAAATGTTCAGGAATTTCATTATTCGAAAATTTCCAATTCAGGATTTTTCTATTTCGGCAAATTAAAATTCCGGGAATTTTCCAGTACAAATATTTTCTTTTTTTGGAAATTTTATTTGCCGTGAATTTTCCAAGTTTGGATTCTTCTATTTCAGAAATTCTACAGTTTCGGGAATTTTCTACTTCGAATATTTTCTTTTTCGTGAATTTCCCTATTCAGGATTTTTCTATTTTAGCAATTTCAATGTTTCGAGAATGTCCTATTCTGAATATTTTCTTTTTCGGAATTTTTACAGTGACAGTAATTTTATTTCTCGGGATTTTTCAGCCTGAATTTAACAATTCGGTAATATTATCAACTGTCGGGAATTTTATTATTCAAGAATTAAAAATTTCGGTAATATGATATTTGGTTCGGAAATTTAAAAATGAGGAAATATTCCAATTCGGGATCTTTCTATTTCGACGCATTGAAATTTCAGAAATTATCTAAATAGTTTCGAAAATTTCCTATTTCGAATATTTGCTTTTTCGGGAATTTTACATTGTCGGAAATTTTATTTTTCGCGATTTTTCAGTTTCCCAATATTTTATATTTCGGAAAATTTTTGTCCGAAATTACGAATTCGGTAATATTATCAAATGTAGAGAATTTTATTATTCAAGAATTTTCCACTTTGGGATTTTTCTATTTCGGCAAATTAAAATTTCGGGAATTTTCTACTTCGAATATTTTCTTTTTCGGAAATTTAACAATTTCGAGAATTTTATTTTTGTGAATTTTCCAATTTGATATTTTTCTATTTCAGCAATTTTATAATTTCGGGAATTTTCTATTAGGAATATTTTCTTTTCCGGGAATCTTACAGTTTCGGAATTTTTTTTCTCGGGGTTTTTCAGTTGTGCAAATATTTTATAATTTGGAAATTTTCTGTCTGAATTTACAAATTCGGTAAGATGATCAACTTTTGGGAATTTTATTATTCAAGAAATTCGGTAATACTAGAAAATGTTCGGGAATGTTATTATTCCAAAATTTATAATTCCGGATTTCTCTATTTCGGCAAATAGAATTTTCGGGAATTTTCTTCTTCAAATATTTTCTTTTCCGTGAATTTTCACTTTTGAGATGTTTCTATTTCAGCAATTTAATAATTTCGGGAATTTCCTATTAAGAATATTTTCTTTTTCGGGAATTTTACAGTTTCGGAAATTTTATTTTCCGTGATTTTACAGTTGTCCAAATATTTTATAATTTCAAAATTTTCTGTCTCAATTTCAGAATTCGGTAAAATGATCAAATTTCGGGAATTTAATTATTCAAGAAATTCGGTAATACTAATAACTGTTCGGGAATGTTATTATTCCAAAATTTATAATTCGGGATTTCTCTATTTCGGAAAATTGAAATTTTGGAAATTTTCTACTTCGAATATTTTCTTTTCCGTGAATTTTCACTTTTGAGATTTTTATATTTCAGCAATTTTGTAATTTCGGGAATTTCCTATTAGGAATATTTTCTTTTTCGGGAATCTTACAGTTTCGGAAATTTTTTTTCTCGGGGTTTTGCAGTTGTGCAAATATTTTTTAATTTGGAAATTTTCTGTCTGATTTTCCAAATTCGGTAAGATGATGAACTTTCGGGAATTTTATTATTCAAGAAATTCGGTAATACTATAAACAGTTCGGGAATTTTATTAATCGAAAATTTCCAATTCGGGAATTCTCTATTTCGGCAAACTAAAATTTGGGGAATTTTCTACTTCGAATATTTCCTTTTTCGTGAATTTTCATTTTTGGGATTTTTCTATTTTAGCGATTCCATTGTTTCGGGAATTTCCTATCTCAAATATTTTCTTTTTTGGAAAATTTAAGGTGTCAGAAATTTCATATTTCGGGATTTTCCAGTCATCCTTTTTTTTTCATTAGCATAATTCAAAGTTGATGCAAGAATATAAAAGATTCCTTGGCTCAAGACGAGGCGATTGACCTATAATATTAATACATTTTATTAAAGAGTAGGGAAGTTATGGTAATTTATATATTTTGAAAATCGGTTTTTTATAGTAAAACTTTTTTCATTAAAATAATTCAAAGTTGATGCGAGAATAGAAAAGATGTGTTGCTTCAAGTCGAATCGATTGACCTATAATATTAATACTTTTTATTGAAGATTAAGGAAGCTATATTTATGCATAATATTTGAAAATACAGTTTTTTATAGTAAAACTTTTTTCTTCAACATAATTCAAAAATGATGCAGGAATATAAAAAAGTCCTTTGCTTGAGACGAATCGATTGACCTACAATTATAATACATTTGATCAAAGAGTAGGGAAGTTACGGTAATTTATATATTTTGAAAATCGGTTTTTATAGTAAAAATTTTCTCATTCTTATAATTTAAAGTTGATTCAAGGATATCAAAGATTCCTTGGTTCGAGACAAATCGATTGACCTATAATATTAATACATTTGATTGAAGAGTAAGGCAGCTATGGTAATGCATAATATTTCAAAATACGGTTTTTTATAGTAAAACTTTTTTCTTCAACATAATTCAAAGTTGATGCAGAAATATGGAAGATTCGTTGGCTCGAGTCGAATTCATTGACCTACAATTATAATACATTTTATTAAAGAGTAGGGAAGTTATGGTAATTTATATATTTTTAAAATTGATTTTTTATAGTAAAACTTTTTTCATTAACATAATTCAAAGTTCACTCAACAATAGAAAATATGTGTTGATTAGAGACGAGTCGATAGACCTATAATATTTATACATTTTATTGAAAAGTAAGGAAGCTATGGTAATGCATAATATTTGAAAATACAGTTTTTAGTAGTAAAACTTTTTTCTTCAACATAATTCAAAGTTGCTGCAGGAATATAAAAGATTCCTTGGCTCAAGACGAATCGATTGACCTACAATTATAATACATTTGATCAAAAAGTAGGGAAGTTATGGTAATTTATATATTTTTTAAATCGATTTTTCATAATAAAATTTTTTTCATTAACATAATTCAAAGTTGATGCAACGATAGAAAAGATGCGTTGACTTGAGAGGAATTGATTGACCTATAATATTAATACATTTTATTGGAAAGTAAGGAAGCTATGGAATGCATAATATTTGAAAACATGGTTTTTCATAGTTAAACTTTTTTCTTCGACATGATTCAAAGTTGATGCACAAATATAAGAGATTCCTTCGTTGGAGACGAATCGATTGACCTACAATTATAATACATTTTATCAAAGAGTAGGGAAGTTATGGTAATTTATATATTTTTAAAATCGATTTTTATAAAAAAAAATTTCTCATTATAATTGAAAGTTGATGCAAAAACATAAAAGATTCCGTGGTTCGAGACGAATCGATTGACGTATAATATTAATACATTCTATTAAAGAGTAGGGAAGTTATGGTAATTTATATATTTTGAAAATCGGTTTTTTATAGTAAAACCTTTTTATTAACATACTTCAAAGTTGATGCAATAACAGAAAAGATGTTTTTAATGAGACGAATCGATTAACCCATAATATTAACACATTTTATTGAAGAGTAAGGAAGATATGGTAATCCATAATATTTGAGAATGCGGTTTTTTATAGTAAAACTTTTTTCTAAAAACATGATTCACAGTTGATGCAAGAATATGAAAGTTTTCTTGGTTCGAGACGAATCGATTGACCTACAATTATAATACATTTCTTCAAAGAGTAGGGAAGTTATGGCAATTTATATATTTTTTTAATCGATTTTTATAGTAAAAATTTTCTCATTCTTATAATTTAAAGTTCATGCAAGGATATCAAAGATTCCTTGGTTCGAGACAAATCGATTGACCTATAATATTAATACATTTGATTGAAGAGTAAGGCAGCTATGGTAATGCATAATATTTGAAAATACGGTTTTTTATAGTAAAACTTTTTTCTTCAACATAAATCAAAGTTGATGCAGAAATATGAAAGATTCCTTGGCTCGAGACGAATCGATTGACCTACAATTATAAAACATTTTATTAAAGAGTAGGGAAGTTATGATAATTTATATATTTTAAAAATCGGTTCTTCATAGCAAAACTTTTTTCATTACCATAATTCAAAGTTGATGCAGAAACAGAAAAGATGTGTTGATTGGAGATGAATCGATTGACCTATAATATTATTACATTTTATTGAAGAGTAAGGAAACTATGGTAATGCATAATATCTGAAAATACGGTGTTTTGTAGTAAAACTTTTTTGTACAACATAATTCAAAGTTGATGCAACAATATAAAAGATTCCATGGTTCGAGACGAATCAATTGACCTACAATTATAATACATTTTATTAAAGAGTAGGGAAGTTATGGCAATTTATATATTTTTTTAATCGATTTTTATAGTAAAAATTTTCTCATTCTTATAATTTAAAGTTCATGCAAGGATATCAAAGATTCCTTGGTTCGAGACAAATCGATTTACCTATAATATTAATACATTTTATTGAAGAGTAAGGAAGCTATGGTAATGCATAATATCTGAAAATACGGTTTCTTATAGTAAAACTTTTTTGTTCAACATAATTCAAAGTTGATGCAAGAATATGAAAGATTTCTTGGTTCGAGACGAATCGATTAAATTACAATTATAATCTATTTTATCAAAGAGTAGGGAAGTTATGGTACTTTATATATGTTTGAAATCGATTTTTATAGTAAAAATTGTTTCATTCATATAATAATTCAAAGTTGATGCAAGAACATAAAAGATTCCTTTGTTCGAGACGAATCTATTGACCTAAAATTATAATAAATTTTATTAAAGAGTAGAGAAGTTATGGTAATTTATATATTTTGAAAATAGGGTTTTATAGTAAAACTTTTTTTTATTAATACAATTCAAAGTTGATGCAAGAACAGAAAAGATGTGTTGATTCGAGACGAATCAATTGACCTATAACATTTATACAATTTATCGAAGAGTAAGCAAGCTATGGTAATGCATGATATTGAAGAACACGGTTTTTTATAATAAAACTGTTTTTACTAACATAATTCGAAATTGATGCAAGAACGGAAAAGATTCCTTGATTCGAGGAAAATCGATTGATCTATAATATTAATACACTCTGTTGACGATTAAGGAAGTTATGCTCATTTATGATATTTGAATAATCTGTTTCAAACAGAAAAACTTCTTTCATCGACATAATTCAAAGTTGATGCATGAATAAAAAAGACGATCATAAATTTTCAAACAGAATAATTCTGACAATTTTTGTAGATAAATCTTAAAGCTGGGAAATGGATAGGGTGCGACAGAACTTCTCCCTTTCCTTCCCCAGCTCAAAAAATTATAATTTCGAACACAAAATTGGATTTGTCTGATTTGTCTTTGTATTTAAAAAATTGTTTGTATTATTTTGTAATTTTGTATTTTTCGTAGATTTCTGTTTTCAAATTTATCAAAATGAAGACTTTGGTTTGTTTATTATTGAAAAAAATAACTAATGCTTCCTCTATGAGGAAGCAAATACATTTGCTAACGGAAAGCAAAGTGCTCGTGAAATGAGCATCATATAATTATAAATAAACAAAGTGGAAACACTCGACATCGAATTCACAGCTAGTTATTAATTATGTTTCGAAACTATAACTTTTCAGCATTGTCCAGCTTTGTCGGATTCTATCCTACTGCACTGTGTCGGTGGCATAGACGGCTTGGCAGTCTGGATAAGGGAGCGCAGCGTGTTACTAGTCCGGGCCAAAGTTTCGCGGCTGCGAGGGAGAGACCAGAGGGGGTGCGAGTGAGAAACCCCTTTCGGCGCACATGCGCCTCGCCAGGGTGTATCTTCTGCTTCCCCTTTTGCCATACCCCACTCTGGGTTTTGTTATCCCACCCCTGCCTGTTTCACACCCCTCGTCCAAAAACCGACTCAGTCACCGGGCCGATCCGCACGCAGCGGGTCTCAGTGCCTCTTCTCGCCGTTTTTTTTCGCGAACGAGGTGTGATTCCTTCCCAGTTTTTCATCCGCGAAAAGTGAATCAACTCATTAAAAAAAGTGAAAATTTCTTCTTGCAGTGTGGCAACATCTGTCGGTTTACCATTCAGAGAGGTGGCCCACTTTCAAGGCAAGTGCTATCACATGTGTTCCGTTCAGCTTCTGCGGTTTTGAGGCTGTCGGGTAATCCTAAAGTGTTTACGGTGATCACTTCCGGGTCAGTGTGGTTCACCAGGAATTTCACTCTGAAAGGTGTCAAGAAAAATTGGAAGGTTTTTAGGATATAGATCGATGATCAGATGGTTTGAAAGAAGAAGATCAAGGATCAGTTCTCCTTTTGCAATATATTCATCAGTTACTGATTGTCAAAGACACCTTCTCTGAAAGGTGTAAATTAAAAATGTAGAGATCGTTAGGATACCCATTAATGATCAGATGCTTTGAGAGACCAAAATCAAAGTTTATTTCACCAGTTGTAACATATCCATCAGTTACTGATTACTTAAGGAACCTTCTCTGAATGACATCAAGTAACATTTTGAAGATTGTTACGATATCCATTGATGTTCAGGTATTTTGAAAGACCAAGATCACTTATCTGATAACAGTGGTTCATCAATTAATTGACTCAGGAAGATCTCAAGTGAAAGTTCAAACGTTTTTAGGATATCCGTTGATGATCAGATTGTTTGAAAGTCCAAGATCAAAGATATCTTCTCGAGTTGCAACATATCCATCAGTTCCTGATCACTGCAGACAAACGTTTCTAGGATTTCCAATGATTATCAGACGGTTTTAAAGACCAAGATCTGATACTGATTACTAAAGATACCTTCCCCAACATTTGCAAATCCTCTCGATTAAAGAAAATTTTTACTAATTGCCGAGCAAGTTCTTACTCAGCAGGATCTGGAGAATTATGAAAGCGAAGAGAGGCGAAATTTGCAGAAGCGGAGGATCGATCTTTTTGATGAAAAGTTCCAGCTCTTGACGTTAATGCGAGCAGTTGGAGATTAAATTGAATTTAGTATAATTCAAGTGAGTTGTTAAACGATTTATAACGTTGTTGGGATAAGGCCTCCAGATTAGTGCTTGTCGCGACTTTCCAGAAAGGAGTTTTTCTGAGCAGTTATTACGACATAACTGGGAATAGTGTGGGATAAAGTTAATATTGTGGGGTGAAGTTAATATTGTGGGATGAAGTTAATATTCCGGGATGAAGTGAATAGTGGTAAAAGTGAATAGCAAAGTGGAATCGATAAACCCAAATTCGATTCGACCTATCAACCAAGTGCAATCAAACAGTGCCCTCGTGTTTGCATCGTGGTATTTCCGCTTGCCTCAATCATCATAGCGTATCGACTAAACGTCTTGGCTTGATTGGGGTACATAATTGATTAATTGCATCTACGCTCATATAGTGTACCTTGCATAAATTAACCAAGAGAGGTGACGAGATTCGATTTTGTCGATAGTACCTTCATTATCGATGCACCTTCAAGGTGAGTTCTACTTACCTTCAATTTTGATGATGCTGATCATCTGGTCACGTGACTATTCAGTGGGCCCAAAACCATGAGCATCCCAAGAACGTCCTTGGGACGTTTCTGGGACGACCTTGGAACGTTCCTAGGACGTCCTTGAAACGTTTCTAGGACGTCCTTGGGACGTTCCTAGGACGTCCTTGAAACGTTCCCAGGACGTCCTTGGGGCGTTCCTAGGACGTCCTTGAAACGTTT
>CAKNYM010051435.1:14988-37722 GCA_932195095.1 Andricus curvator | reverse complement strand
TTATGCGCAGCTTTAAACGGACATTAAAACTGCCGTAAAAAGTCTTTCTAAGGCAGTTTTGAAGATTGGTAAGCTCACTATCGCGTTGATGTTTAATTTAAAAGAGTGAATATGAGTAGCCATTGGACTAGAACGAAGATTTTGAAGAATTTTAAAGGATTCGAAGGAATTTTAAGAGATTTGAAGTTAGTCACGGGATTTTAAGAGATTTTGATGGATTTCACGTGATACCGAACTACTTTCGCCAATTTGAAGGATATCACGGGATTTTATTAGAATTTCGAAGATTTGATGGGAACTAAAGAGATTTCCGCAAATTTCGATAGCTTTGATGCGCAACTTTAGAACGGACATTAAAACTGCCGTAAAAAGTCTTTTTCAGGCAGTTTCTAGGAGTGGTAAACTCACTATCACGTTAACGTTTAATTTGAAAGAGTCTTTGTTAGTAGCGATTGGACCAGCCAAAAGTGATAAGATACCATAAATTACTGATAAATTATTATAACTCACCGATAAATAAACATAAATAACTGAAATTTTCTGGAAATTTTTTGATAACTTAAATTTAGGGAAATTTTGGATCGTCTTAAATTTCCGTAAATTTACAAAATTTTCAAAGATACCAGAAGTTTTCAAATTTACAAAAAATTATTAAAAGAATCTGCCTTCGATCTCTCTAGTAGCTTAGTGGTAAGAGCACCCGACGGGCAATCGGAAGACCTGTGGTTCGATTCCCAGCGGAGGTTCGATTATTTTTTAACGAGTCTTTCTTGTCATAAATTCTCTGAATACAAAAATTTCAATCCCATAAACAATATAAAATCTTGAGAAGGAAAACAGAATAAATTCCTTAAACATCAAAGATCTCGTCAGCTTGTGGATACGTATTACGTATTACGTATAGCATACCTGAACCACAAAAGCACGTCCCTTTTTGAGGATCCTTTTCGAAGGATGAAATAAAGGCACGAGCAAGGAGTCGTTTGCAAAACTGAGACCTCGCGACGTGGTTGCCGGGGCTTTTTTTCCCCTCTCGGGGTTTATCCCCCCCCTTTCCCCCCCCCCCCCCCCCCCAACCCTTGTTAGCAGTCCTCTTGTTCTTACTTGACTCATCGAATCCTAATTTCTCTCCTTCTATTTACACGGTTCTTTCGCACTTCACCTTTCCCTTTTTCTTTTCCTTTTTCTTTTCCTCTTCCTTTTCCTTAATCTCCAATCGCAAGCGATTTCTATCATAATAGTATACGAGAGGCTCTTCAACCTTCTCGCTCCTTCCGGAAGAAACATCAGTAAATATAAATATCCAGGCATCTTCAGAGTCTTGAGACATACTACCAATAAAAATTAATTTACCTCGGAGAGAGGCTGGAAAGCCGGGAACAATAGATAATTGGGTATTTTTGCGCGTACAAAAAAAAGGGATTCGTAGCCTATCAAGAGGCTAATGAAGACATTTTATGGTCCCCTTCCCACATTTTGTTTTAACTACTCCCCCTACTTTTCCCCTCCTTCCTAAATTTCCCACCCCTCACATCACCCTTCCCAAAATTCTTTGTTCTTTACTTTCCCCTCCCATCGCTTCCCTAATCAACACTCCCCTTTCCCAGATTTTCTTCCCCACCTATCACATTATTCTCACCCACCCGCACTTTCTTACTATCCCTGCCCTCACTTCCCACCATCATTTCTAATCATTCGCCCTACTTCGCCACACTTCTACTTCTCCCTAATTTTTCCTCACTCACCTACTTCCCAACACGTACATCCTCTTACTCATTTTCTCTGCGTTCCTTTCCCTACTTACCATCTTTACTTCCTCTACTTATCATACCGTTATTTTCCCTACTTTTGTTTCCTTAGTTCCCCTCACTTTTTCTCTTTACCCTTTCCTAATTTCCGCGTCCCTCACTTTCCCCTACTTCCCCATCCATTCCCATCACTTTCGAAAATTTTTATCCTGGAAAAAATGTACGATGGACACCCGACCTAAACTATAAGGGTTTCTTCCCTAAGTTCGGAATTTTTAGGATTTGCCGGGAACCAGGTTGAAAATTCAATAATTTTCTGAAAAAGTCATTCTTCTTGGTTGATGATTCATCATGTTAGTTAAAAAATCTTTTTTTGTTGTTGAAAATTCAACTATATTCTTGATGATTTTTTTTTTAGAAAATTAATATTTTTTTAGGGAATCTGTATTATCATTAGAGAATAACAGAAGTTTTTAACTTCTTTTCCAGACTAGATGGAGCTATGAATTAAAAATTATTTTAATTAATTTTTTCTGATCAAAGATCGTCTCCTTTCGCTCCGCTGGGAGTCGAACCACAGAACTTGATTTCCGGCCAGGTTCTTTCCCATTAAGCTACTAGAGAGATCAAGAGAAAAGAAAACATTTTTAAAAATACACGCATTATTATGCAAGAAGTTACAAATCAAATTTTACAAGGAATCTGTATTATCATTAGAGAATAACAAAAATGATAAATCACTGTTGAAATTATCTATGATAATGATCATTGGTATGATCATTAGACATCCTTCAACAATACCAAACTGGACCTAGTTAGAGATGTTTGAAAAAAATCAGATACTGAAAAACTCCATTCCCCAAATACTACAGTCGCTAATAACCTCCCCAGCTGATGCGACTCTAGGAGTTTAGGAATTTCCCAGGAAAAAGTCAGGAAAAGTCAATGAATTACGAAGTTTGAATTTTGTATCAAACCTGCTAAAATGAAACTGATGAAACGCGGATATCAGCTTTTAGATATTGGAAATCCTAGTAGCTCATTTAATTCAAGGAGACAACACAGATTTTGCGGTGAACACTTTATAAGCCAAGGAACTTAATCTCCACGCAGATTCATTCTAGCAAAGTAGGTACTTCATCATCACAAAGGAACTCTGGAGCAATGCTCCTCTAAATATTATGGCGTCCTTAATTCGACAAGATGAAACGTGTTTCCTTGAACAGACTCCAGCAGCTGTCTTTCTCACTTGGACGATAGAGAAGATTTCTTTTTAAAAAAAATCAAATCATCTTAGAAAACCGTAGAGCAAGTGTGGCTTCCTAGGATGAGAATCGGACACTCTAAATTAACTAAGACATGTCATATGTCAGAAAGCATTAGGGGTGGATGATGTCATAAATCGTGATCATTGCCATTACATCGGAAAATTTAGGGGTGCTTGTCATCAAGATTGTAATATAAATTATTTAAATTCTCATATAGTTCCAATAGTTTTTGCTCCCTGTTAACTAAGAAAGATACATATCCTTCACCAAACATGTAGATGAAAAAAGTGTAAACCTTAGCTCTATAAATTCTTTCTGTTTTGTTCCAAGCAGTATTGAAAAGTTACCATCTCATTTGCAAAACGACGCTGAAAAAATTACTCTAAAACTATTGCTGGCTTTGTCCTTTCGTACTTTGATAAAGCATTTTCTATTCAAGAAGAAATTGCTTTAGAACAAAAAACTATTTCATTGTACCAAAGAAGAATCAAAGAAAATTTTCTTTGACTGAATCATCTTAGAAAACCGTAGACTAAGTGACTCTTGCTAGGATGAGAATCGGACACTCTACATTAACCAATTCCGACTTATTGTAGTCGCTACTGACCACTGCAGTTGATGCGATTTGGAGACTTTAAGCATTGATCAGGAAAATTCAGGAAAATTCAATGAATTTTGAGGAACTTAATCTCCACGTAGATTGATTTTAGAAAGTTGTTCTTATGAAAAAGTTAACTTTGAAACAACACCAATAAATTGATGATGTGATACATCTTGATCATTGCCATTTCACCGGAAAATTTAGGGGTACTTCTCATCAAGATTGCAATATGAATTATAAAAATTCTTATATAGTTCCAATAGTTTTCCACAATTTATCCAGCTATGAATCTCACTTTTTCATGAAAGCTGATGCCACAAGTTTGGAAAGCGAGCTTACATTGCTCCCTGTTAACTAAGAAAGATACATATCCTTTACCAAACATGTAGGTGGAACAAGTGTAAACCTTATGTCTATAGATTCGTTCAGTTTTATTCCAAGCAAGATTGAAAAGTCAACATCTTATTTGCAGAATAACGACAACAAAATTACTCTAAAACTATTTCTGGGTTTGTTCTTCCCTACTTTGATCAAGCTTCTTCTATTTAAGAAGAAATTCCATTGGAACGAAAAACTATTCAATTGTACCAAAGCAGAATCGAAGAAAGTTTTCTTTGGCTGAATCATCTTAGAAAACCATAGACCAAGTGACTCTTGCTCTGAATGAGAATCGGACACTCTACATTAACCAATTCCGACTTGTTGTAGTCGCTCATGAACACTGTAGGTAATGTGACTTGAAGATTCTAAGAGTCGGGCAAGAAGAATCAGGAAAATTGCATGAATTTCAAAAAACTGAATCTCCAAGCAGAATCATTCTAGCAAAGTAGGTACTTCATCATCAGAAAGGAACTCTGGAGCACTCCTTCTCTAAATATGATGGCGTCCTAATCTGATAAGATGAAGCGTATTTTCTTAAATAGACCCCAGCCTTTCTCACCTGGACGTCCCTGCAGGGATTATATTAAAGGAATAGGAAAGTGTAAATCTGATCGTCTCGATTCTCGTAGATAAACGTTTGGTTTGTGGGGATTGAACACACTTTGAAGTTCTACTGTTTAAACAACCCCTCGGCGAGAGTCGTATCCGCTGTTTCGAATCAAAACACCCTCAAAGTGCATTTAGAAGAGATTGCGTGGTTCGAGTAGCAGGGCTTTCCGTTTTCCTGATTGTCATTATCTCAAATGGCTAGGAGTGTGCTTATAAACTGGTAGTTTGACCATACTGCAATCGCCCCGCTTTGTGGAGAGAAAGCCAGAATATCCAAGAGAGAGAGTTAGACAAAGCAATTTGATTAGGTCCCCCGAGTCCAGAGCAAATGAGAGCGCTTACCCCTTTATAAACATTAGGACTTTAAAAACACAACCTAACAATACAAGTAGTCAGATATTTTACCATTAGAGATTTGCATACTGGAACTTTGACTACCTGATTTTACATAATGAAGAGAATTAGCTTTTCTATTTTTAGTTCTCCTGGAGCTAAAGTGTGACCCAGAAGCTAATAGCTTTTCTCGGATAAAACCCTGTAAGCGAAGAGCAAAAAGTTTCAAAAGTATATTAAATTCTATTTGGTTTCTTTTTTTCTAATCGGAGAATTGGTTTTATAATCACCATCATAACCAAAAAGAGACTACTTTTTTGAATGAATGAAAAAAATTTCGTCTAAGATCCAATTCATTCAGTGCTGGCTTATTGAAAGATGCGCCCATCAGCATTACATTTTTAGGACCCTCCCCAATTACTTTAAGAGTCATGACATAAATTTTTCTACATTTTTTCTATTAAATCTTCTTAAATTATGTTACTAAATATGATGAGTAATGAACATTTTTTATTCGATATTACTTGTTTATTTTATAAACATATCACATGAACAAATGTCCTGGACATGCAAAATAATTTCAGTATGGAGAGGATTTCAACAAACTTGAAATAAAAAATGTACATTTTTCAATATTTCGAGAAAAAGAAGCTTTTGAAGATTTTTTCAAGGTTTCAAGAGCATAAACAATTTTATTTATATTCTTGTAATATTTTCAATGATTTCTTATTTTGAAAAATAACACTTAAAACAATTTCTGAAGATGTGCAGAAAAATCTTAAAAATGTTGAAGCAATTTCCTTTATTATAAATTTTTTTCGAAATTTTTAGGAAAAATTCGAATTCTTTTAAAAGAATCTGAGAAGTTTTGCAAAAATGTCCGAAATAATTTAAATTTTGAAAAGATGTCAAAAAACTGAAAAGAAATTATAGATGTTTGAAAACCTCGAAATAAGAGTTTGAAAATTTTTAAGGATTTTGAAAGTTATCAAGATAATAAAAAAAAATGTAAGAAAAAGATTTTTAAAAATTCAGAAGATTCCCAGAATTGTTCAAAAGAACCGTGATGACCTAAAAGAAAAAAATTAACTATGCAGAGTTTTGAAACAATTTTAAGGAAAATTCGAATCATTTTAAAAGATATTTAGAACGTTCAGAACTTTTGGAAAGATTTTAAAAGAATTTAAAAAAAATTTCAAAGCTTCTTAAGAATTTTAAAATGTATCAAGAAAATAAAGAACTTCTTAAGATGCGTCGTAAAATTTATATTGATTTTTTATTTTCCAAAATTAGTTTTTGAAGATTTCAAAAAATTCCATGAGATTTCTAAAAATTTTGAATAAAAATCTTCAAGACTTTCGAGCAATTTTTTTGTTAAAAATCAAACTGCTTTGGTATGAAACTAAACTTTTTGGTGTAAAATGTAACTATTTGTGTAAAAATTTTAATATGCTGTTAGAAACTTACTTATTTATTTTTTTGAAAAATGAATTAGTTTATCTGAAAATATATACATTTTCCATTTTTGTTTAAAATTGTTTCTTTATAAGTAGAAAATTAATCCTCATTGTTAAAAATGTATCTTTTTTGTTGAAGATTCAACTACTTTATTAAGAATTCGTTTTTTTAAGTTTAATTCAAGTAGTTGAAAATTCGATTTTTGTTGTTAAAAATTAGGTTTTGAAACGATAAATTTAACGATTCGATTTTCAATTGAAAATTTTTGCTTTTTAACTTAAAAATTCAACTAGTTGATAGAAAATTTACATATTTTGTTTAACATTCAACTATTTTGTTGAGAATTCGTCTTCATTGTTGAATTCACCTGATTAAAAATTATTTTTTTTCTTTGAAAATCATGTTTTGAAACGCAAAGTTCAACGATTCCATTTTGGGTTAAAAGTTTATCTTTATTAGTAGAAAATTCAACGATTTTTTTGAATATTTCCGTTGAATTCAACTGGTTGTCATTTCATTTGTTTTTCGTTGGAAATCAGTTTTTTTAACTGCAGATTCGATTGTTCCGTATTTGGTTGAAAATCTATCTGAATAGATGAAAATTCAACCATTCGGTTGAAGATTCCTGTATTTTGTTAACAATTCATCTTTTGGTGGAAAAATTAATCTTCTGGGTAGAAAATTGATCTTCTTAGCTGAAAATGCATCTCTTTAGAATAAATATTTACCTTTTTGTTAATAAATTCAGCTATTCCGTTAGAAGTTTAATTAGCTTGTTAAAAATTGAACTGGTCTGTTGAAAATTCGGCTGAAAATGAACTTTTTGTCGAAAATTCAACTATTCTGGTTGAAAATTCAAATGTCTTCTAAAAAAATCGTCTTGCTGGCTTGGCCCCTAATGTATCGACACGGATTTAAATTTAATCTTTTGATTAACAACCCTAAAAAAGTGTTCGCATTACAAAAATTCTGGAACACCCTCTATGCTGAAAGGCTTGAAAAATACGTCTAGATAAAAGGCTTCTTTTCAATTTGATTGACGTTTAATTCCAGCTTATCAGAACCGGGAAAGGAAAATTCGTCTGAATTGAAAACGGGTGAATTATTTTTAGAAAGTGGGTACAAAGAGACATGAAAGTGATTCTCCGTTTCAAGATCATTGGGTAAAATCTGCGATTCCTCTGGATCAGCTCAAGCGTGAAGGCATTGAAAAATAATGAAGAGGTTCGCCCATGTTTGACAATTTATACCCACCTACACCTTTCTCGTGGTCTGTCGATGACAACTGGGTAATTACTTTTCAAGTAGCCGACCTGCAAATGAACGACGGTGGCTCAATTCGTAGATAATATTCCGTCCTTCTTTTGTTTTTTTCCCTCGCCTCGCAGAGATCGGGCCTCTGCGGTTTTCATTGATTCGTCTCCTCCCAGTGCTTATCATTGAACATTTGCATTTTTTCTCATTTGCTTTGCACTTCTTGCCTTGGAGATTTTTCAATTATTTTTCTTTTGAATCCAACGTCAGACTCATTTCAGTATTCTGATTGCATTCGATTTACATAAAAAGCAATCTTTAATAAATTGATGATGTTATACATCGTGATCATTGCCATTTTACTGGAAAATGTAGGGGTCCTTTTCATCAAGATTGTAATATAAATTATAAAAAATCTCATATAGTTCTAATAGTTTTTAACAATTTATCCGGCTATGACTCTCACTTTTTTTATAAAAGCTCTTGCCACACGTTTCGAAGGCGAGCTTGCATTGCTATCGGTTAAAAAGGAAAGATACATATCCATTACCAAACATGTAGGTGGAACAAGTATAAGACAGGTTTATAGATTCTTTCCGTTTTATTCCAAGCAGTCATGAAAAGTAAGCATCTTATTTGTAAAATTACGATAAAAAAATTTCCTTGCGACTTTAAACATATCGATATTTTCAAGAATTAACTTGGCAACGGCAACGGCCATACCACGCTGGAAACACCAGTTCCCGTTAGATCACTGAAGTTAAGCAGTGTTGGGCGCGGTTAGTACTTGGATGGGTGACCGTCTGATACTACTGCGTTGCTGTTGGCGGTGGTGGGTGTGGTGAGCCCACACTTGTAGTTATTTACTACAAGGAACTATCCACCTAGAAACACTACCCGAATCGGGTAGTGTCACGCTTACCCCTTGAGGCTCGCCGAAAGGGAAATGGCTTAATGGTATAACTTCTGAAATTAACCACTTGACAAAAGTAAGATTTTACTACAATATGGAAGTAAAAAAGAGGCTTCCTGCTAGGAATAAAAGCAAAGTTCAAATCAATAAGGTATTACACATTTGAACATTAATCAGTGAAAACGTTTCAGTCAAAAGAAGTTTTAATCCGAGCAAAAACAATATTTGCCCTCTCTTTAAAATAAGAGCAATATTCATTTTATTCAAGAGAAAAATAATACATTTCGCAACTATTAACATCAATCGAAAAACGTTTTAATCAAAAAAAAAAAAAAAAAAAGAAAAAAATACAACAACAATGTGATATGCCTCTTTGGGATAAGAGCAATATTCAGTTTGACAGCAGTTGAATCGTTTGACAAAATATCAAATTTGGCACTTTGAGCATCGGTACAAATAATCAATAATAAATTTCAATGGAAAAAAAACAATAAATAAAAGTAATATGAGCTCTCTTTAGAATAAGAGAAATATCCACTTTATTTGAGAGTACAATAATACATATCGCAATTCCAAACATGAATAAAAAGTCAATAGCACATTGCATAATTCAAACATCGGTACAACTCAACAACACTTTACAATCTGAAGAATAATACAAGCCCTCTCTTTGGAATAAGAGCAATATTTAATTTGATAGTAGTTGAATTCTTTGACAAAATAATACGTTTCGCACTTCAAACATGGGTACAAATCAATCATACATTTTGATAAAAAATAAATAAATAATAAAAATAATATAAGCTCTCTTTAGAATAAGAGCAACATTCAGTTCAATCGGCAGAACAATAATACATTTCGCAACTCTTCACATTAATCCAAAAATGTTTCAATCGAAAGAACAACATAAGCTCTCTCTTTGGAATAGAGATATATTATTCAATTTAATCGAAAGAACAATAATACATTTCCCAACTCTAAACATAAATGAAAAAATAAATAAATAAAATATAATCAGTACACATGTGTACTAGAAAACTCACTTGGTAATACTCGGAGAGTATTGCCATGATTGTTGTTTTATTCAGGGTTCGAAAAAAATGAATTTGTTGATGTTCTACATCGTGATCATTGCCATTTTGCCGGAAAATTTAGGGATGCTTCTCATAAAGATTGTAATATAAATTATAAAAATTCTCATATAATTCCAATAGTTTTCCACAATTTATACAGCTATGACTCTCACTTTTTTGTTAAAAAAAAAAACAGGCTTACTACAGGATTACTGTAGGGTGTTAGCCTACACCTTTTATCTATTCGTTAATAGCAAAATTCTCGAATGGATGTAAGCTAAGAGTTAAGGAGAGATTTGATGATTTGGGGGGGAGCTCATTTGAATATACAATGTATATCTGTTATCATACCAAATTATCTTTCACCACTATAGACATCATTTTTCAATTTTGAAATTAGTCCCACCCCTGAAGATCTCTCTCCATTGTTGATCCAGCAAAAATTTTTTTTTTATTCTATCTATTATTTTCAAAAGAAATCTTCATTTCTCTATTCCAACTAGCTACCTCATCCTGAAATATGAGCTGAAATATTTCAATAACAATGAAATGAATGGGAAGCATAAAAAGTGTTTTGATATATCTGTCGGGACAAGTACAGTGATGATTATTATAGTATGAAGAAAAAAGAAGCAGCAAGTGATTGATTCATTTCCTTCCAGTGCTTAACATTGAACATTTGCATTTTTTCCAATTTGCTTTGCACTTCTTGCCTTGAAGATTTTTCAATTATCTTGCTTTTGAATCCACCGCCAGAATCATTTCAGTATTCTGATGGCATTTGATTTACATGAAAAGCAATATTTAATAAATTGATGACGTTAAACATCGTGATCATTGCCATTTTACCGGAAAATTTAGGGGTGCTTTTCATCAAGATTGCAATATAAAATCAGGGTTCGAAACCCATAGGGATATATAGTCGAAGATTTCTGATTATCTTGCCGGTAATTAAGCAGGAGTTTAATTTGTATCAAATGATAGTATTAGGCTATATATAGAGGATAAATATGCATTTCATAATGTTCTACATCGTGATCATTGCCATTTTACCGGAAAATTTAGGGGTGCTTCTCATCAAGATTGCAATGTAAATTATAAAAATGCTCATATAGTTCCAATAGTTTTCCACAATTAATCCAGCTATGAATCTCACTTCTTTATAAAAAAAACAGGATTACTACAGGATTACTGTAGGGTGTTAGCCGAAACCTTGCATCTCTTCTTTAATATCAACATTCTCGAATGGATATGAGCTAAGAGTTAAGGAGAGATTTAATGATTTGGAGAGGAGCTCTTTTTGAATATACAGTGTATATCTGTTATCATATCAATTTATCGTTCACCATTATATACATTATTTTTTAACTTTGACATGAGTCCCACCCCTGAAGATCTCTCTCCATTGTTGATCCAACAAAAAGATTTTCTCATTCTGTCTATTATTTTCAAAAGAAATCTTCATTTCTCTATTCCAACTAGCTTCCTCATCCTGAAATATGAGCAGAAATATTTCAACAACAATGAAATGAATGGGGAGGATAAAAAGTGTTTTGATATCTCCATCGGGACAAGTACAGTGATGATTGTTATAGTATGAAGAAAAAAGGAGAAGCAAGCGCACGCGAGATATCGTATCGTTTCTGCCGATAGATAAATCACGAGTTATTGAACGTGCAGTTGAGCTCAGTTTGGTTTGACGGGGGTGGTGGAGGTCTTGCTGTGATACGTCATAAGTCACAGCTGGTAGCACGTTGCGACGACATCATCCCCTCGCCTCGTGGCTCCAACATAGACGTAATAGTGCCATTAACCGGTTCAGCTGTATCTTAGCAACCCAGCCATGGCCTAGGCACCCGTTTATTGCAAGACATGATTGATATTGTCAAATATCACGTTTCGTTGGTCCACCGCTCAGATTCGTCAATTCTGGGATCAACCGGCCCAGAAAGACAAGTTTTCATTTAGGAAACTCAGTCTTGTTTTAAGGCAAAAAGTATATGATAAAGATAAGTTTAGTAGATGGGTAAGGTCAGTTCTGATCCATGATTTCAACCTTAACAGCATCGAAACCCTTCTGCAGCTCAGATAGTTTGCTATCATTGAATTGATCAACGACTAACCAATTTTGTACTAGCAATCATGAAGGATTTGAATAACTTCCTGGGATTTAAAAGAATTTTATCAGATTTGAAGGATTTGAAAAGTTTCCAAGAGAATTCATAAAATTTCTGAAATTTTTGAAACATTCAAGACAATCCAGGAGATTTCACAAGAATTAGTTAAGGGATTTAGTATAATTTTTCATATTTGAAGGGCTTTTCAGAGATCAATGCAAACTTTATGAAATTGCAAAGAATTTCCTTAACGTCTTAAGGATTTTGAAAGATTTCAAGGGATTTAAAAGACTTGAGGATATTTTTAATGATTTCAAAGAAATTCAGAGAGAGTTAAAAATTTCAAATGATTTTCATGGGATGATTTTTAATGATTTGTAACGAATTTCAATAGATATAGAAAAATCATAAACAATTTATAGTATTTCAATAAATTTCACAAAGTTTCACAAGAATTAAGGGATTTTGTAGGATTTTGAAGATTTGAATATAATTTCAAATATTTCGGTCGATACGCGGTTTAAAGGAATTTCCTGAAATTTCAAAAGATTTTAAGGTATTCCAGAAGACTTCCAAAACTGATAAATATTTTAAAGGATTTTCAAGAGATTTCAAGGGATTTTAAACTAAAAAAGATCACTTTCCCACTAAAACTGAAATAGTTGAATTTCCAGTTAAAAAGATAATTTTCAACCAAAAAAAATCATATTTTCAATAAATTAGTTGAATTTCCAGCCGAAAAGATGAATTCTTAACCAAAAAATTAATTTTCAACAAAGCAGTTCAGGTTTTACGCAACTAGTTGAATTTTCAGCTAAAAAAAAATGTTTACCAAAAATAGAATAGTTAAATTTGTAACCAAAAAGAATAATTTTCAAGCAATAAAAGAAGGAATTTCAAGCAGAAGAATTAAATTTTCAACTAGAGAAATGCTTTTTTAACTCGAATTATTAATCTTGAACTACAAAAATAAATTTTTAACAAAGTAGTTAAATTTTCATTCAAGTGGTTGAATTTTTAAGTAGAAAAGAGAAATTTTAAACTAAAAATGGTATAGTTAAATTTTTAACAACACAAAAATTAACAAAAAATATAATAGCTGATATTTCTACTAAAATACGTTTTTCTTTTAGATAAACAACAAATAAATTTAACAAAAAAAAATACGAGTTTTCAACAACATAGTTGGATCCTCAACCAAAGAAGATGAATTTTCAACCACTTTCTACTTAGTGAGGTAATAATCAATCCAAGTTGATAAAAATAGTTTATTAAATTTATTATTGTTTATAACTATTTCCTCTCAAATACGTGCCAGAAAGTTGCAATTGCTTCTGAAATATTTAATTTTGCTTTGCCTTTTTAGTTACGAACAAATGATAAATAAACATTAGAGAGGAACATATTTCAAACAATCCCTTTCTTTTTTGTGAATATATTTTGCTGGAGGGGGTCTGATATCAAAACATGTTCAATTCCAAATTTTTCTTTTACGCTTTGCAATTCACTTAAAAAAGTAAAAAACTATTCAAAAAATTATTCTGGTTGAGGATCACTTATTATTTGTTTATGAATAAGAAGTCAGAGCAAAACTGAAGATTTCAGAAAAAAGCAACTTTCTAGCATGACTCTAAAAAAATATAGTTATAAACAATTATTAATTGTTTCAATAAGCATTTTTGTTAACTTGCAATAATCATCAGATCACTAAGTGAAAAGTGGACAAAAAGTTCAAGAGTTAAGAAAAAACCGCAACTTTTTAGCACTTATCTAAGAGAAGATAGTTATGAACAATTATAAATCGTTGAAACTACTTTGTTTGTTAACTTGGATTATTTATTACTTGACGAAGTAAAAGTGGTACCAAGTTGAACATTTCAGAAGAAACCGCAACTATATTGCATTAATGAAGAAGATAGTTATCAACAATAATTATTTGTTAAAATAATTATTTTTGCTAAATAGTTTAAACAAATAAAATTTTTATCTGGAATAAATTATTCAACTCATTCCGAGTGAAAAGTGAACACAAAGTTGAAAATTAAAAAAAAAACTGCAATTTTCTAGCATATTTCATATATTTGAGAAAGCATTAGCGATTAATGATGTTGTAAATGGTGATCATTGCCATTTTACCTGGAAATTTAGGGGTGCTTCTCATCAAGGTTGTAATATAAATTATAAAAATTCTCATATTTTTGAAAAAAACACGACTTTATATCTCCATTCTGAGAGAAAATTGCTAAAAACAAAAAATAATTTTTTAAAAATAATTAACGTAAACACCTAATTATCAGTATAAAGTAGTATTTTATGTTCTAGAAACAATTTGCATTCTAAAAAACACAAAAAATCATAATTCGCGCCAAAATTGTGAAGAGAAATGTTGAGTTTACACTCAAATCAGCTAATATTGAGGATTCTGTATAAAATTTACAAAAACTTTTTTTTTATGGGAAATACTTGTTAAACTTTATATTGCTTGTGCCACCTCTAAAAACACAGAACTCTCGGTTTGTGTCCAGTTTCGGGGATTGCCTGCAAATATACTCGACTAAGTACTGACGCACTGCGGCCCTTCCGAGGCAAGAAACGCAGTCGGCTCTCGCCTTGCACCATGAAAACTACGTGGGCCAGCAGTTCTAGAAAGGCCGAGACTGGAGGGACGGAATCCGAGACTTGGGTCTATCATTTTTTTCCAACAACAAAAATGGATTTATTTTTGTGTGAATTCTAACAAATTTCCGGACGTTCTTCATAAAACTTCAAAAAAATTTTGTTGGACCACCCTGATAGACACTCAACACAAACTACAAGGGTTTCTTGTCTGATTAAAGGAGTTGATAGAGTTGACAAGAGAATTTTATATTCAAGATATTGTTTCTCTTTTAATTCGGAAAAGTGTTTGCAGAATTGAATCTTCTTTAATAAAACGTTTTCCAATAGAATAGTGGATACTGATCCTGTATTTTGTGTTCTGAATCCTATATCTCAATTTCGCTGGAGGCATTAAATTTAGCGCGGAATACTGGTTTTCCATTTATCAGATTTCCTATCTCCTGTAATAAGCGGAATCCCAGTGGCGATTGTGATGAACACTGCACACTCTATGGTTTACATTCAGGACATTTCCAATAACTTTATACGAGAAAATAATCTGTTGTTTAAATTTAGAGCGTATCAGAGTAAATCCTCATTTATGAGTGCATAATAGGTCCCTTATCTTCACCTGACGCATTGTTATTGCATTCAGAATTTTAATAGTTTCATTATTATGTTTGATTAGGTATAATAATCCAGTTATTTACATAATTATCTACTTAAATGTTACATGTACTTGAACTGTCAATTCGATATGTTTGTGACTGATCTGGTAATTTATTAAGAGCCCCCAAGGAATTTATTATTTTGGTCCTTCGAGCCAGATCGAAAAACGAGTTATTATTAAAATTAATCATTATTAGCAGGCCTCGAACTTGCAACACTATTGACACTTTGAACTGGACTCACGCGAATTTTCAACCAAAAAGGATGCCTTTTTAACGAAATGGTTGTATTTTCAACAAAATAGTTCATCTTCAAACAAAAGAGTTGAATTGTTGAACAAGAATTATTTTCTACCAAAAAAGTCGAATTTTTAATGAAATACATCAATGTTGAACAAAATACATGAACTTTTAACGAAGGAAATTAATAAAAAATAAATTTTCAACCATGCAGTTGAATTTGCAACTAAAAAAGATAAAGTTTTAACCCAAAATGAAATAGTTCAACATTGACTCAAAAAATTATTTTTCATTTGAAAACAATTTTTTTTAGCAAAATAGTTACATTTTGTACTGAATAGTTGTTCTTTTACTAAAAAAAAAAGTTCTTTTCAACCAAGACAGATGAATCCTCCACGAAAAATATGAAGGCTGATATTTCACCAAAAAACTATTTTTATGATGAACCGAAAACAGTCAAAATTAACCAAAAAACCCAAATTTTCGGCAAAAAATGGAATAGTTGAATTTTCAGTTAGATAAATTAATTTTCAATAAATTAGTTACATTTTCAATTCAAAAAATTAATTTTTAACAATGAAGTTCAACTTTCAACAAAAAAGACGAATCTTCAACACAATTGTTAAATTTTCAACCAAAAAGATAAATTTTCAACTTGAATGATGAATCCTCAACTAGAATTTTAACCAAATAGTTGCATTTTTAACAAAAAATATCAAGCATCAACCAGAAACGGAGTAATCGAATTTTCAGTTAAATAAATTGTTTTTAAACTGAAAAAATAATTTTCAACGAAATAGTTTAATTTTCAGATAAAGAAATCGATTTCCCAGTAAAAGTATGACTCTTAAATTATGTTCAACAAAAGAGTTTAACTTTTAACCGATCACTTGAATTTTCGCGAAAAAAATCATCAATTTTTAACACAAAACGAAATATTTAAATTTTCAGTATAAAAATTAATTTTGAACAAAATAGTTGAATTTTCGACTAAAGAGATTACTTTTCAGTTAAAATGATGAACATTTGACTATAATAGTCAAATTTTCAGTTAAAAATATTATTTTCTAACCAAGAAAAAAGTTTTTTTGAAACAATAGTGAAATTTTCAAACAAAGAGATTGATTTTCAAATAACATGGTGAATCATTAAAACAAAAAAATGCATTTTCAACATTGGTGTTTAACTTTCAACAAATTGGTTAATTTTGATCAGAAAGATCAATTTCCAACAAAAAATGGAATAGGTAATTTTTTAGTTAGAAAAATGTTTTTTAAACAAAATAGTTACTTAAAAAAAAAACGATTTTTGTCCAAAACAGTTTAATTTTTAATAAAAAAAAGAATTTGTAACAAAATAAGAACTAAGTTTTAAGCCAAATAATAAAATTTGAATAAAAATATGAATTCACAAAAAACACATAATCTGCAGAAAATTAATTTTCTTAGTTAAAAATTCGTTGAAGATTCTTGATTTAAAAAAAAATGGTTTGGTTGAAAATTTAACTATTTTCTTGAAAATTAGTTTTTTTTTTGTAAAAATTAATTTTTTCAACTCAAAATTCAACTATTTAATTATTAGTAACAATTTGAGAGAATTAAGATTCTTGCTTGACAATTCATCTATTGGGTTGAAAATTCGTCTCTTAGTTAGAAAATTTACCTATATTTTTGAAAATTCTCTTTTTTTTTTAATTGTTGAAAATATAACTGTTTTCGAAAAAATCGTCTTCTTGGCATGAAAATTCAACTGATTCGTTAAAGACGTATCTTTTTTCATTGGCTGTGAATGCAACTGTTTCGTTAAAAAATTTTTTTTTCAAATTCTACTATTTGGTTGAAATATTATCATTCTTGGTTAATAACTATATTTTTTTTTTTCGAAAATTCACCTCTTTAGGTTGATTTGGTTGAAAATTCAATTATTTTGCTGAAACTTCTTTTTGGTTGAGGATTTAACTGTTTTGTTGAAAATTATGTACCAATTAAAATGGTAGAATTTTGAAATATTTTGCTCAAAAAAGGTCACATTTTTGTAGGGGAGGCCGGGGCTAAGCGCGCGCACTTTTTGCATCGTCAATTTTTATTGACAAAATGAAGTTACGAAAAAAATCACTGATACAACTTGGAGGAGTGATATTTCAACTACAATTTTGTCCAGAGACTTGATTTCTATGAACAAAAGTTTAGTTTACATTTAATAAAATTAATGCTAACACCAAAGACGTCCGAAAAAAGCCGCCGGGGCTACGCGCACTCCATCAGTTTCAGGCTTGGGACTAAGCGCGCAACTTTGGATTTCTCTAAAAAAAATTTATAATTCTATAAAAACATTTAATTCCTCATCGGAGAGACACTATTTATCACTCCCTTTAAGGAACTTTTTCATGATGATCAGAACTTTTTTTTCGCCCTAAAACGCACTTCTCTAACTTTTTTCGGTCCTAGGGCACAAACAGCGATTTTCTGCTCGCCGCGCATGAACGGAAAATCCAAATTTCTGATACAGACGGGCACAAAACAATTTTTTAGAGTTTAGTAGCGCCCGCAAGAGGTGCGCGCTTAGCCCAGGACGCGCTTATCCCTGGGACGCGCTTAGCCTTGGGACGCGCTTAGCCCTGAGATGCGCTTAGCCTCGAGACACGCTTAGCCTCGGGGCGCGCTTATCCCTTGGACGCGCTTAGCCTCGGGGCGCGCTTAGCTTCGGAACGTGCTTATCCCTGGGACGCACTTAGCCTTGGGACGCGCTTAGCCTCAAGGCGCGCTTATCCCTTGGACGCGCTCAGCTTCGAGACGCGTTCAGCCCTGGGACGCGCTTAGCCTCGGGACGCGCTTAGCCCTGGGACGCGCTTATCCCAGGAACGCACTTAGCCTCGAGACGCACTGAGCCTCGGGGCCCGCTTATCCCTTGGACGCGCTGAGCCTCGGGGCGCACTTAGCCTCGGGGCGCGCTTAGCCTCGGTGCGCGCTTAGCCCTGGGACGCGCTTAGCCCCAGGACGCGCTCAGCCCCGGTCTCCCCTTTTTGAGATGGTCGACATATTACTTTCAGCCAATCGCCGAAGCTCAACAATATTTTTGAAGGGAAAATGAAGAAGAAGTTGGATTGGCGGATAATTACAAGAAAATATTGTTATTTTTCAAAATAGTTGAGAAAAATCTAAGAAGTGATCTTTAAATAAAAATGCATGATAAATTATAGAGAAGTTTGATCGATTGAGGGTTATATATTTTTTTTGCACATATGTGTACACGTATCGAAAAGGAGGGTTGAAAGTTGACTAATTTACTGTTTCTGATGATAGTTGCACCCTCTGATCTCTATGTGGCTTGACACCCCATCTGTCTACTTTAATACTTCTCACCCAATAATAAATGAGTTTTGGCAACATGTGGACAAAATATAGCATAAAATTTGAAAAATAGTTGCAAAATATAATTTTGTAGACATTTTTTACATATTAATTTGAAAGGTTAACTATTTTTGAAATCTAGTATACAATATCCATTTCCCATTAAATTACCCGAAATTTCTTTTAATTTTTATAAATACCCTTTAAACGTTTATTAAATATTTATTAATTAATAATGAATTATTTATGAAATTTTCAATTCAGACGTGTTGTCGAAATTTGATCGTTGAATTCTTGTTTTTTTTTAATTCTCAAGAATTTCACAGTTGAATTTAAATGTTGAAGTTGAAGGAGAATTTAAATTTTGATTTATTTTGAGTTGAATTTCCTAAATTTTGATTGTTTTAAATCTCTGGAAATCTTTAAAATCCTCTAGAATCCCTTGAAATTACTAAAAATATTACACTACAAGTTGTAAATGTAACGTTTTTGTTAAAATAAATTTTTTATTGAAAATTTTACTCTTTTTCTAAAAATTTATCTTTCTTGGTTGAAAATTACCTTTTTTGTTAAAAATTTCACTATCTTTTTAAAAAATCGTCTTTTTGGCTTGAAAATTCAACTATTTAGATAAAAATTAAATTTTTCTGTTAAAAGTTCGTTTCTTTTTATTATAAGTTTAACTATTGAGTCTTAAATGCAACTGTTTGGTTTAAAATTAATTTTTTGTTGCTGAAAATTAAACTATTTGGTTGAAATTTGCCATTTCAGGTTAATCTTCTAAAAAAATCGTCTTTTCACTTGAAAATTCAACTATTTGGTTGAAAATTCAATTATTTTGTAAAAAAGTCATCTTTTTTCTATTCTGAAATTCAAATTCTTCGTTGAAAATTCTTCTTTTTTTATAGAAAATTCAACTTTTTGGATTAAAAATTAATCTCTAATGGTAGAAACGTCATCTTTTTCATTAAAAAATTAATTTTTCTTGGTCGAAAATTAATTTTTTTGTTGAAGATTCAACTGTCTTCTAACCAGAAATCAGGAGTGCTATGGTTCGACTCCCGGCGGAGCGAAAGAAGAAGATCTTTTTTCAGAAAAAAAATTAATTAAAATAATTTTTAATTCATTTCTCCATCTAGTCTGAAAAGACGTGAAAAATTTCTGTTATTCTCTGATGATAATACAGATTCCTTGCAATATCACCTTATTTCCCCATTTTTTAAGAACCAGCTTTTCAGACTGAACTCTGCATTTGACACTCTTTTTATCTCGGAAAAAGCTCTGTATTTTTTCTGTTTTGCCATTTATTCCACTCTACTCATATGCTCTGATGGTGCAATTTCTCGTAGAAGAAAGAAAAGTTCCTGGGTCACGTCGACTACCTAACTGGTCTGACACCAAGGCTCACACTTTCGACATTTTATACGAAGGGTTAGAGCGAGGCGAGGTAAAGTTCGGTGAAAGGGGAGAATCCATAAGTTTGTTCCAGCCCTTATCCTCTTTTTCCACCCTCGTCTCGGACACTCAGAGCCCTTCTGACTCGGTTCAATCCTAACCAGCGGTATACACACACTTTGAAAATGGTATGTACTTACAACCTCTACACTGCAACCTCGAATCTTATCTCTCTTTTACCTCTGACGGCAATACGCCTCGAGGTGGAGTGAGTCTGGATGCTCCTCTTTCATCTTTAGAGATTTGATTATCGACCTTGTCTGCTCGTACCTTTTCAAAACGATATTGCGTCCGCAGAAACAGCAAAAATATAGCAGTAGTTGATCACTTTATCATTTAAGGTTGTCTCGATTTATTTATTCGAGTCGTTCTTTATTTCGAAATGGGAGTCGTATTTCACCGAGATTCAAAGGTGGCTTCTTTCGTTCAGTGATCTTTTTATCGTTGGTCCCTTTTTTTCACTTTTTGTTGCAAGGTGCTTCTGAAAAGATTTTTAATCTTCAATTCAAGAACATATACTACCGTTGAAAATTAATGCTGACTTTAAAACGTGATTAGTTGATCAACCAAGGAGCAGGAAACTTTTTTTTTAAACCGTTGGAAGGCTTATGATATTCTGGGTAGAATGACTCATAATAGAGATATTTTTGACACTTTGAAGTCTACTATGTGAGTTTTTCTACAAAATGCAAGAATTTCTCGAATTTTGTACCTTTAGTTAAACTCGTGGCATGGTTGAGGGACGTTCAGAAAGAATCTCAAATTTATACCCTACTGTCTTTGGAGTCTTATCTTTAATTCAACACCATAAGACTTCTCAAATATTGATGGATTCCCGATATATGACGGAAAATGTAGACGAGAGCGGTGATCACCGACTGAAGCCCGATGCAGACACGCTTGGGAATTAGTTCACATAATTTTGGAATAAGTAAAGATGTTTAAATTTGTATTGCCTTTATTTCAAAATAAGTTTTCAAAAATTACGCCTTATCAATTTCAATTGTTTCCTGCAAGTTTCGCGACTGAAGATGTCCAAGCGTGTGATCGCCGACTGCAAGCCGACGCATACACGCTTGGGAATTTATTTTCATACCTTAGGAACCGGTGAAGATTTTTTATTTTTATTTGGCCTTAATTGAAAATCAGATTTCAAAAATTACGTCTTATCGATTTCAGTTGTTTCCTACAAATATCTCGACTGAAACTGTCCAAGCGTGTGATCGCCGACTGCAACCCGACGCATACACGCTTGGGAATTTGCTTTCATACCTTGGGAACCGGTGAACATTTTTTATGGTAAATTGGCCCTAATTGAAAATCAGATTTCGAAAATTACATCCTATTGATTTCAGTTTTTTCCTATAAGTTTCTCAACTGAAAATGTCCAAGCGTGTGATCGCCGACTGCAATCCGACGCTTTTACGCTTGGGAATTTATTTTCATACCTTGGGAACCGGTGAAGATTTGTTATGTTTCATTGGCCTCAATTAAAAATGAGATTTCAAAAATTACGTCCTGTCTATTTCAGGTTTTTCCTACAAGTTTATCAGCTGAAAATGTTCAAGCGTGTGATCGCCGACTGCAATCCGACGCTCTTACGCTCGGGAATTTGTTTTCCTACCTTGAGAACCGGTGAACATTTTTTTATGTTACATTGGCCTTAATTGAAAATCAGATTTCGAAAATTACATCCTATTGATTTCATTTGTTTTCTACAAGTTTCTCGACTGAAAATGCTCAAGCATGTGATCGCCGACTGCAAGCCGACGCAGACACTCTTCGGAATTTGTTTTCATACCTTGGGTACTGGTGAAGGTTTTTTATGTTTCATTGGCCTTAATTGAAAATAAGATTTCAAAAATTACGTCCTATCGATTTCAGTTTCTTCCTACAAGTTTCTCGACTGAAGATATCCAAGCGTGTGATCACCGACTGCAACCTGACGCATACACGCTAGGTTTTTTGTTTTCATACCTTGGGAACCGGTGAAGATTTGTTATGTTTCATTGGCCTCAATTGAAAATAAGATTTCAAAAATTACGTCCTGTCGATTTCAGGTTTTTCCTACAAGTTTCTCGACTGAAAATGTCCAATCGTGTGATCGCCGACTGTAAGCCGACGCATACACGCTTGGGAATTTGTTTTCCTACCTTGCGAACCGGTGAACATTTTTTATGTTGCATTGGCCTTAATTGAAAATCAGATTTTGAAAATTACATCTTATTGATTTCAGTTGTTTCCTACAAGTTTCTCGACTGAAGATGTCCAAGCGTGTGATCGCCGACTGCAAGCCGACGCATACATGCTTATGAATTTTTTTGTATACCTTGGGAACAGGTGAAGATTTGTTCTGTTTCATTGGCCTTAATTATTCACAAGATTACAAAAATTACGTTCTATCGATTTCAGTTTTTTCCTACAAGTTTCTCTACTGAAAACGTCCAAGCGTGTGAACATCGACTGCAAGCCGACGCATACACGCTTGGGAATTCGTTCTCATACCTTTGGAACCGGTGAAGATTTTTTATGTTTCATTGGTCTTAATTAAAAAAAAAAATTCAAAAAGTACGTCCTATCGATTTCAGTTGTTTCCTACAAGTTTCTCAGCTGAAAATGTTCAAGCGTGTGATCGCCGACTGCAAGCCGACGCATACACGCTTGGGAA